>MU665688.1:7115-24496 GCA_026770625.1 Nicotiana glauca
GAGTTGCAGACTGATTAGAAGAGATTTGTCAGATAAATATAAAGAAATGAATTTAAGCAGATTTGAAAAAAAAATTACCAGAGTCAACGAGAGAGTAAGTTTCAGAAAGAATACACTGATTTGATTATGAGAAAAAGTTTTAAGAGTTCAGAAAGGGTGTAGGAAGTCGTTTGTTTTAGTAAAATCGATACTGTTTTAAACAAGTGAGACAGCTCTGGTTCGAAATCCCTATAAGCATGCTTTCTATACGCTATTGCTTCTTGATACCTTTTCAAACACTAATAGAAGCCTTATAAACAATGATATCTATGTGTCATTTTATTATTAAACCTAACTGTTTGCCTAATGACGTTATTATATGCAGAGATGCAAACCCCTATAGGCATGGTATCTATATGCATAGTTGCAGAATTCAGAAGTTAAATCCTATAGGCATGCTTTATACGTGTGAAACTGCACAAATTAGAAATAAAATCCTATAGGGATGTTTTCTACCCTTTGTGCATAAAAGTAACCCCCTCCCCTTTTTTGCTAAATCCCCATGAGTTTATACAAATCATTATAGACCAGTAGAACAAGACTGAAATTAAAAGTACATCAGAAGCTATTAGCTACATCCGAGCAGCCTAATTTAGGCTTAGTGTCTAACAATATGAGATTGAACCACTTCCGAGATCAAGATTTCCAAAGCCTTCTCTTATCTAGGGTGTTTCAGAGACCCAAGGAGTTTCAGGAACCCCAGGCAGTGCTTACACCCAAGATATTAATTAGAAACTGAATTAAAGTACAGTGTGCAAGAGCCAGCCCTCAAGTGTCCAAGTTCAGAGGGAGCTCATGGGTTCCAAGGCAAGGCTCACAAGAGGGGGTGCAGAACCTAAGTTCTAAGAGTGAGTGCAAGTGCAATAGAGAGGAAGTTAGGGGATGCCAAGGTAGGCTGGTGGTCATTCCTAACCATGAGGTAGGCTGGCACACCCCTGACCAAGCCTGTTCAACCAGCAAATAAGAGCACAAACCTATTGAAGGTCAGACTATGGTCTAGACAATGATTAGGACACTGCCAGACCAAGGTCTTAAGCTTAGGATACATATAAAGGGGAATGGGAATTGAAAGATTTTAGGACTTAGGGAGTCCAGTCCATATACATGAACAACAATGTCAAGTGTTGTCATGTTTCTGAACCATAACTCAACATAAAAAAGGAATTGAGGGATAGGGATTTATGTAGGAGCATAGCAAAGAAACAAACCAACATGCAAAAGAAAATTACATTATGGGAGCAGTAAACCAAACAAAGAATGGACTGAAGAATAAACACATAGGGGAGTGGTAGAAATTAAACAAAGGTAACATACCAATTGTAGAAGAAGCAAGCAAAGAAAAGCAAGATTTTTTCAGCTAAACCACAATCAGAGAAGAGAACTTTAAGCTTATGAGTTCAGAGAACTCGAATATTTAAAAAAATCTAAGTGTATTTGAGAGAAGAAGTAATGACTTGTTCGTGTGTTCGAACTCCTTTTGAAGGGGAAGAAGTACATGTATTTATAGTTTTTGAAAACGAGTAAAAAGTGAGGTAATAAGCCACAGACATGGAAACAATCACTAATCCGATTCAATTACACAAGTAATTTCCCCATAATTAAGGGATCACTTGTTAACGGGAAGTGATAGGCTAAAAATAAGGAAAGAAATCAATTTAAGAGGCAGATTGGTTATTGCCATAAAAGGAGTAGTAAAACGATACAGCAAGTGATTAAGTCCAAGTACAGGAACATACTTATTTTGAGAAAGGATTCAGTAAGGAAAAATAAGGAAATAAATCAATTAACCCTTTACAGGCGAAGGAAATCAGAATTTTACAAGGAAAAGTTTTGAAAATCAGTCACGAGTTTGAAAATCAATCACAAAAGGGACTCAGGATATAAATGAAGTGCAGAAGTAATAGGCATGTGAGGCCAAGCTATGGCAAGAGGAAACAACATACAGTAATAGCACAGAATTAATAGACAGCGAGCATTCATAGCATGATAGTCACGTAGGTCAAATTTCATTAGCTTAGTAATAGAGAAAAAGATCAGAAGCATGCAAAAGTCAAGTGAGAACGTTTATGAAAACATAGTCAAGTCTGACAAGTAGCAAGAACTTAGAGTCAAAGGAATCACATAAAGAAAAGGGATGATGAAACAAAGGAATTTCAAATCAAGTCGGGCGATTTCAAACAGATGCAATGCACTAGCAACTTCAGGAACTCGCATAAACTCCAAAGAAATTAGGGTTTTCAACACTTAAAAGATGATAAACAAATGAAACAAACAATAAATAGTTTCAGATTCTCAAACAAATCCCAAAAATTAAGGTTTTCAAAACCTAGAGATGATAAACAAATAAATCGAACAAAATATTAACAAACAGACTCAGAAACCCTAATTTGAAATCAAAAGATTTTTGAAAAAGGAAATTTGGGGAAAACACTTGAAATGTTAAATACAACACAGATCTAAACAGATAAACAAAAAAGAACCTCGAATAAGCTAGGGATTCTGAGAACCCTAGAAATGAGAAAGGCTTGGAAGAAACAAGATCAGATCTGGAGTCGATAAGGTCGGAATCAGGCTCAGGGGGCTAAGACACGCCGGAGCAAGGCCGGAGATGGCTGGAAACCTCAAATCGATGAAGGTCTGAGTAAAGAACCTCAAGGTCTGGCCTAGAACCTTCAGGCATCAAGCACGTGAGATCAGTAGGAGGTGAGTATAGGTCGTCTATGGCTTGAGCGGCCATAAATTTCGGTGAGTTTGTGGTTGAAAACGGCGGAAAACGATTAGGGTTTCGAGAGAGTTTGAGAGAAAAGGGGGCTAGAGGCGGCATCTGAGGAGAAATGAGGTACGGTAAGGGGTCGTTTGAAATTAAAAAAGGAAAGGGGGGACGGTGGCCGTTGATCATTTTGATCAACGGCCAAGATTAAAAAGGGTTATGGGTTGGGTCGGTTAAATGGGTATTGGGTCGGGTAATTGGGTTTAAATTGGGTTGCCAATTTGGGCTGAAATTGAAATGAAATTTAGGCTAGATTTTAAATAGCCAATTTTTTCCCTTTTATTTTATAAAAAATGGTAATAATGGTTTTAAAAATAAATTAAAAATACTGATTAAACAAATATTACATAAATATTAACTTAAAAATACTGGAACTAATTTTGTAATTATAAAATGCTATTAATCACAAAATAGGCTATAATTATAATTATATGCAATTTAGCTTTAAAAATACCAAATAAATTTGTAAAAATATGCAAAAAAAATTACCTTAATTATATTTTGGTGCAAATGTGAGAATAAAATGAATTATTCACCAAAAACAATAATTTTGGGAATAATTATTGGATTTTGTTGTATTAAAATAAGAAATAAATTGGTTTAAAAATCATTAAAAATGCCAAAACTCTTGGGTGTGCTTATATATGCACATATATGCTATTTTGAAAATATTTTGGGTATAAAATTACCTAGGAAAAAATTGGGTATCAACAAGTGCATAATACCATCCCTGAGGGGACATGTCGCGCTGTAAGCTACGAAACTCAAGCACAACTGAGGTGCGATATACGATTTGAATCTCAAGAGCCATCCTACTCATATAACCTCACCTCTATGCGAAAGCTCAACACATAAGAAATTCACCAATCCGTCTCATAACTCGCACGGCGCAATATATCATTACATGAAATAGCTGGCGACATATTAACACCCTGACTACCCTTCCATAAGGAGCGCATCGCTGAAATGAACGCATCTTGCCTGATATAGAGCCCATATTCATTTTAAATCCATCCACAGACTTCAAGTCCATCCTGATCGTACCAAGATAGGCCAATAACCTTTCAAAGGTCCAAAATGACTTCCCTTTTCTCATAACAAACGAGAACAATCATCACAACCGGAGTAATCCTCCACAGTCCACAACACCATAAACTGAGTCCCTTCCAGGCATATATTCTCAACTTATTGATATCATCACAAATCTTCATATTTGGTCTAAATCTTTAACCGGTCAAGTGAATTTATGCCATACTTATACCATCTTTCTGTGGGACACGCTCCCACAGCCTATCATAGTAGATAACAGGTCCGCACTAACGCTGAAAAGCGATTAAGAATCCTTAACAAGGACGCAAAGCCTCTTCCACGAAGCACCGATCTCATGTGATACTGACGACAATACCAACTAACCTTAAACATCGAAACTCATTTCCTACTTATCCAAGCTCGTGACATCCTTGTCAACACCGAACTGCAACTTTGATCCTCACTTCAAATTCCATACCACTCGCTGCACCCATCATGCCAGCATGCAATAGAACACGATTTTCGACATAACTCCAGAACCACTAATAGGTTAACACTTCATCATATACAAACTATTCACTTAACTTACTTCAGGAGAACTATAAAAACACACAGTTGAATTCTCGCAACCCTAGAATATGCAAATCTCTAGGTAGTGGTTCAAGCCACCATAGCCCTTTCGGGATCCGCCTACACATAACCGGCCATAACAATAGAATGCTTCTAAATAACATCAATTACGGCGGCCGACAAACCTCACACGTTCCATCACCATCACTTGCATAACTTGATCACACTGAAAGAACTGATCACTACCAGCATTATGCCAATTCAACTATGGCTAACCAACCTATCTTCTTTCCAATTTATCCTTGATTGCCTTGAAAATAATAATAATTCCATTCAACACGCTAATAATCAGAAACCTCGCAAGTAGTTAACCAGACAACTCAATCATTGGCGGTGGGACTCTCCCAATTAGCTTGAAGCCATCATTACACGACTCTGGAATTCACCAAAATTCTTTATCTCTTACTGACATAACCTTGCGCAATCAACCGCCAAAATTCTCGGAATCTTTCTGTAAAACCCCCTTTTTGAACTCTGAATCATCAACCACATTCACACGACCGATCTCTTTGCTGCACCACTAATAGAATTCCTTGCAGAATCTTTGCCAACCACGCAACCGTTAACCTACTCACAGGGAATAACCCACCTGTAGAAATTACTTCCCGACATCTTCCAACGCTGCCGCACGGGGTACAACCACTATGACTCCAATAGCCCATCCTAGGCCCGAGCTCACTCTCCAGTTGCACCAGTACATTCACCCCTCATGGACATCAATTAAATGTGCGGCAACACCCTTCCAGTTCAGAGTTATGCTGCATTCTTCTTCATTTCAAGTAGCTCCTTTCCGTTACATCAAATCTCCTGCCGCATAATAGCCCATATGTAACTCTGCCACTCTTTCACTTTGGCGGAACTCAGCCCTTTAATCGACTACTCGACCTTTGCTTCTTATACTTGGCCTTCTAGAAATTTTAGCCACTGCCTGACACTTCCCACATGTCGTTCCTCATCCTTTCCTGCTCAGTTGATGCCTTAAATAAAATCTATCTTCGTAGCACTTGAATCCACAATCACTACTAACTTTAAACCTTTCTGAAGATCATCTTTCTCGAGCCGTCAACATTAGGGACACTGATTCAATCCTGCACCGTCGCACCCTGCGATATCTAACAGTCCCTTCTTCAATACTTACCTGTATTAACCTGCTCCAAAGACGAATTGGCCAACACCATCACACCGGCGAGCTTAACACATATAATTGAGGACGGCGACACTACATCATAGATGGAAATTCTATCACGCTCAAAGAAACCAAGTCTTGTTACCCCATCAACCCAAACCTAAACATTTTCAGCCCGATTGCATTTCCCTTACCGGAATAAAATACCTAATCACTAGATCATGCACTGAGTAAACCTCCCTTCAAGTCAATACACTGCCCTAACACGTAGGCAAACATCCTACCATTATATCAATACTGTGGAATAATCGTTCATAATATCACGGCAACTTGTGCCTATCCTCAGAGCTCTCAGAAGTACTGTTACTGAGCTGAAACAATAAAATATCCTTCTACGAGGCGACGATAATAGTCCATTCAACTATACCTAGAGAAACGTCCCGCGCCAGATCTATAGTACCATTACAATTCTTCAATTCTCCATTTATAACAAGCGTTTTGCGTCGCGTAAGATTGAGTAGGAAGGGAACAAGGGCATAAGCCTCACAGGAATCAAATTGCACGATAAGGAATCAAGAAGGGAAGTACTCCTAACAGTCATGCAGCCTCCCGAGGATAAGCACAGACGTCTCCGTACCGATCCGCGAGACTCTACTAGACTTGCTCATGACTCATGAGACCAACGGAAACCTAGTGCTCTGATACCATGTTTTCACGGCCCAAAATTCACTAAGGGTCGTGGTGGCGCCAGACACCGCTGTCAGACAAGACAATTGAAATACTTAATTAAATTCCTATTTTTGTATTGTCTAAAATTATTTTTCTTTATGCATTAAATAACGAATAATAAAAATTTCAGAAACGACTGTGAAATCTTTAACAAAACTTAACATTTAATAATCCAAAAAAAAATTCTCCCAAAACCCGGTGTCACAAGTGCATGAGCAATTTCTAAGAAATAATGTAATACAACAACCGTCCGAAATACAATATTGGACAGAAATAAATACAAAAAACTAAAAGAGACTCTTTTGGCTGCGAATCGCCTCGAGAAATGCAGCTCACCTAAGTCTCTGTATCATCCGTGCTGCTACGCCCAGTAGGCCACTAGGGATGCATATGCTTGTGCAACAAAAATGCACAGAAGTGTAGTATGAGTACGAAAATAACGTGTACCCAATGAGTATTCCGTCTAATATTGAAGAAGTAGAGACGAGATGGTCGATTTTAACACTTACTAGTGGTCCAATAATGATGTCTATAATACATTAAATCGTGAATTTCTATAAACATGATTTTAATCCAATAGAAGGAAACATGTAAACAATTATTTCTTTATAGAAAATTTCCAAAATTCCTTTTTTCTTTATTATCCAAATATTCTCAAGCCATGAAGAGGCAACAACAACTTTAATAAGTTCAAGGAAGCAATATAAGCATGCGCAAATCATGTCGAGATCGACGGCCCGCTCCAACATAAATGTAAATTGTGCATTTCCGAGGGTCAAACGGCGTGAACCATAGATGCATCTATTTAATGTGCCGAGGTGCTCGTCCCACTCCAAAATTTAAACACACACAGACAGTCAATCACGAGTCCACACGGAGCAATTAGCCAAAGAAAGTACATCCTCTTTTAACCATTTAAGAAAAATGAAGTTTAATCCTTTTAGAATTTTATTTACTAGTTCAATGTGATTTAAGAAATTCAAGTTGTCAATAAGTTCACAAGTAATCCAAGTATAACATACACTTGGGTCCTAGACTATCCGGACAATAGCATAATAGTAGCTACGCACGGACTCTCGTAACCTCGTGCGTACGTAGCCCCCACAAGTAAGAGCACATACTCAATTATTTTACCTATGGGGACAATTCTCTCTTACAAGGTTAGAAAGGAGACTCACCTCGCTCCGAAGATCCATAACCGACATTCCACGCCCTTCCGAAGACTCGAATCGATGCACAACGCTTCAAAACTAGCCAATAATTATGTAAATCCATTAATATATGCTAAGGTACTCATTATAATCTAATTTATAAAAATTCCTAACCCCGATCGAAAAGTTGACAAAAATGCCCTCGGGCCCACGTGCCCAGAATCGGAAATTTTTCAAAGATAAAGTTTACCCATGAACTCACGAACTCAAATTTATAATTTTCTCTTAATTCCATTCTCAAATTCGTGGTCAAAATTCAAGAATACTAATTTTTTAGGTGTTTCCTCAAACCCCAAGTTTTCTACCAATTTTCATGTCTAAATCCAAATATAAACCTTGTATTTAATTCAAAATTAGCATAAATTACTTACCTCATGATGAATGACAGAACCCCCTCTTCAAAAGCTCCAAAAATCGCCCAAAATCGCCCAAGAACCGAGCTCCAAAAATTCCAAAAACGAAATGGCAAAGTGACTGATCTTTGTGCTTAAATGTTTCTGCCCATCCATCACTAAAGGTTATTTTCGTCACTAAAAGTCTACTAGAAATAACTTTACCAGCACTTATTCAATTGTTCTTAACTTTCTGTAAAAATGTCGAAATGATTAACAGTGTAATGTTCTGAAAACTAGAATACAAGGGATACAACTTTCATGTTTTGCACATTTTCAGATTCCTTATATATTTCGAGATAT
Source organism: Nicotiana glauca (assembly GCA_026770625.1). Taxonomy (NCBI): domain Eukaryota; kingdom Viridiplantae; phylum Streptophyta; class Magnoliopsida; order Solanales; family Solanaceae; genus Nicotiana; species Nicotiana glauca. The sequence continues at coordinate 15,345 of MU665688.1, forward strand.
AAGCTTCCAAAATAGGCTCCTCGCATTAGAAATTTCTGGGGAAATCGCAAAAATAGCTTTACCAGCCTTCGTTCAATCTATGATAACTTTAGGTACAAATATCTAAATAATGAATGGTTTATCTTTATGAAAACTAGAATGCAAGGGCTACAACTTTCATATTTTGCAAATGTTCATATTCTCTACGGATTGCAAGATATGAGCTTCCAAAATAGACTCCTTACCTCAGCAATTTCTGGCGCAACAGCTTCTGCAACAAAACTTCAGCAGCTTTCTTTGTCCGAAATCCATTCCGTTAACCTTCCGAAATCCACCCGAGGCCCTCGGGACCTTAATCAATTATATTAACATGTCCCAAAACATGATACGAACTCGCTCGAGACTCAAATCATATCAAACAACGTTGAAATCATGAATCGCACTCCAATTCAAGCTTTATGAACTTTGAAATTTCAAACTTCTACATTCGATGACGAAACCCGTCAAACCACGTCCGATTGACTTCAAATTTTGTACACAAGTTATATTTGGCATTACGGACCTACTCCAACTTTCGAAATCAAAATCCGACTTCGATATCAAAAAGTCAACTTCCGGTCAAACTATTTAAAAACCTCCAACTTCTATCTTTAGCCAAATGACTCCAAAATAACCTACAGACCTCTGAATTCACTTTCGATCGCGCTCCCAGCTCCCGAATCACCATACAGAGCTATTCCCATACTCGGAATCCCAAACGGACATCGATAACACTGAAATGCACTTTAAGCCAAATTTTTAAAATTTCTTCCAAAATGCTAACTTCCACAATAGGCGCCAAAATGCTCCCGGGTCATCCAAATCATAAACCGGGTATACGCCCAAGTCCGAAATTATTATACGAATCTGCTGGAACTTTCATATCCCGATTCCGAGGTCGTTTACTCAAAATTCTAATCCTAGTTAATTCTTTCAACTTTAAGCTTCAGAAATGAGAATTCTCTTTCCAAATCAACTTCGGACTTCCCGAAATTCAATTCCGACCATGCGTACAAGTCATAATATCTGAAATGAAGCTGCTCATGGTCTCAAACCGCTTAACGATGTGCTAGAGCTCAAAACGATCAGTCGAGTCGTTACAAATTCTTTTCTTTCTTATTCAGCTTCTGCTTATTTGTCTTTCGTTTTGTTATTTTAAACTCCATCCAAAAAAAAAATGCAGGATAAAAGTGGACGTAGTAAAATCTTTGAGTGCAAAATATGCAAAAAACAATTTGATTCGTTTCAAGCGTTAGGTGGACACAGAGCAAATCATAAAAAGTTCAGTTTAGTATACCTACTATCTAAGACAATTCAGCTAACAAAGAATAGTCTAATTTAACTTTACTGCATATTATTATATCATAACTTTCGTCTATAATTGAAAACAGAAAGAAAAAGATAAGTCCTAATCTAGTTGTCGCTTTGCATGTAAATCTGAAAATACCGGGCAGAAAAAGTTTAAGTAACGGGAGAAAGGGGAAGGAAGAGGAGAAATGGGGCTGAAATTATTTAAAAAGTGGGTACAAATTAAAAGTTTTTAGAAAAATAGGTATAAATTAAATGGGAGCGACCAAATAGAGCGCTCCGTACAATTTTTGCCAATTAGTCCCTCAAACTCACCCCTTTATTTTTCCGTAGCCAATATATATAAATACTCATTGGTTATACATAGTTATATAGTATATTATATTCACCAACTATTTTTAATTTACGGAAATAAATGGGTGACTATTTAGGTTAGTTCTTTTTTTCTCCGAATTTACACTTGTTACTTTACCAAACCAATTCATCTACTTCCAATTTGCATCCATTTTCAAGCACCATTGCTCCCTTTTTGTTTTCTTTTTTCTATTTTTAAATAACAGACTTATCCCTTCCAAAAGCATAGACCATAGTTTAATAATGCAAGAACCTTGTTAAACTATCATGGTTTAATAAAGCAAAATTATGAAGCTTTCAAATAACTTCCTTATTTCATGGACCTTATTCGATTTTCTTTTAATCTTTTTTTTTTCTTTGGAATGCCTCAAGTGTGGAGAAGGAAATCTCTCTAAAATTTAAAAAATAAAAATAAAAAATCTTAAAAGAAATAGTTCATGCATTCAGAACGTGTCTTATGCAAGAATGCTGCTTATTATTGATTAGTTCTACCAGGATAAGTTATCCTGATATTATTTTTTATTGATTTTTTGGTATGTTGCATTAATTATGGAATTATCAATTTTACTGCATTATCCTGTGATTACTATTCTACCCTCCGGTAAGTATAATTTATCTCGATATTATTTTTAATTGAGAAAAATTGTCTCATAATTAGTAATCAAACAAGGGATAAGACAATACTATATTTTTGCCCCAAAATTATTTTTGCTTATTCATTATACCATACGACCCCTAGACGCTAATAGTATGATTTAGTATATAAAGTGAGTGTAAGCTTGTTTTCCTTGATTCCGTGTGTCATGGAATAAAAGAAGTTCGTCAAACAAATAAGTTAAAATCTAAACCTCACAAAGTTCATCTTCTGATTTGAATAAAATAATCAATAATTAGTAAATAAACTCGAACTCAAGAGAGTTAGATTATTCTGTGCTTATATTTTTAAAATATTGGTGTATTAGTAGCAATTTCTCTTCGTGGTCAGCTCCGAGATAATTGTCTCGTGCTTGAAAAGTTGGATCGCGAATGGACAAAAGGAAATTACAAGAAGGAACCAATGCACTTATTATTATTTTTTAAAAAGGTCTTAGAGAAGGACAAAAATAAAATTTATAAAATCTATTTCCAGGAAAAAATTGAACAACCGTATCTAAATACAAAGTTATTTCCGTTATATGAATGCGGAATGCCCATCTCCCCACCAAATGGTTATAAGATCGTTAGCTTTATAATTGGAAACATGTTTTTTTCGTTTGAAAGCCGCAAAAATTTTGGGGAGTAATCTGTTTTCAATCAAACGGCATCAGAAAATTTATTTTGTTCAGATTTGTTAGAAAATTGAAAAACTATTTAAGGTACAGAAAAACTTTTCCATATTGGTGCTTAGTAGGGAAAAAAATTCTGAAAAATCAAAAAAGTTTTTTTTTTTTAATTTTTACTCTGAGATAGTTCAACAACTATTCTTGTTTGTACTCAATCAGCACTTAATTATTGCTGTTTTGTTTGATTTAATTAGTTTCTTTGTCGTATAAAAGACAATGCATATAACGATTCATTTCACTTTAACCATTTAATTGTAAAGTGCTTGCAATAGATTTTCAGCTTCCACTGCATAAACACGAAAGCAGGATAATGTTGTCAATACTGAATGGTCTACGTAAATGATTCAATTAGCCACCAATACCAAACCAAATAACCAAATCCGCTAATGCTTTCAAAGTTGAGCCTGAGTTTTCTGCACTAACAGGTAAAAAATGACCTATAATAACAAATCATTACAAACTTAACTTGAACATATGGAAAAAAGTAGATAATTCCCCATAATAGGTAAAATAAATATACTTATAGTGTTAAAAAGGCTTTTACTCTACCAACAACAACAACTCAGTATAATCCCACTTAGTGGGGTTTGGGGAGGGTAGAGTATATGCAGACCTTACCCCTACCCTGGGGTAGAGAGGCTGTTTCCAAATAGACCCCCGACATCCTTCCTTCCAAGAACTTCTCACATTGCTCTTGGGGAGACTCGAACTCACAACCTCTTGGTTGGAAGTGGAGGTTGCTTACCATCGTAGCAACCCCTCTTGTCTAATATATATAAATTAAGTTCTTGATAAAAGACACTTTACAGAGACCTCTTAACCAGCAAATATACAAATCATTTCAAAGAAATGATGATTCCAGTTTCAAGTTCATTGGCTTTACAAAGTTCATGCATTCAAATCTGAAAGTATATTTCCTTCCTTTTCAACACTTTCTTATAACATACATTTTAATCCTTTAAAAAACTGCATTGGTTCTATCATGGAAAAACATATATTCATAATTTTCCAGCATTCCTGTTAGCTAACAGCTCATCACTCTGGAAAGTAACAAGGTATTACATTTTACAACCTGTGACTCAAAAGATATCAACTCAAATGCAAGAAATAACAGATCAAACTGAACATACATCATTAGTTACTAGTAGCTATCAGCTAAAAAAACTCGTGAAGTGCAGACTTCAGGCAACTTAACAGCAACATTTTACTTGTAGTTCAGGTTTTCAAGATCAAGCTAACATAAAAACAGAGTAAACAGCAGCAGAAGTTTGAAACCTGTCATGGAAGATGAGCTTGAACTTTCAGGAGAGCATGTGCGGATAGGAAATATTTCGTCTTGGATAATCACGCAGAAGAAAGTAAAGAACTACTGTCGTAAGTGATAATAGGTGAATTAGACTATAATTGGACCCTAAAGAACCATATTTTTTGTATAACTTTGCGGTAAAAAGTGATAACCAAATGCTCTGATTAGTGTTTTTCATGCTTTGCAGGCTATATCCAATGAAAGAATTCGATGGAGCACGTTTGGGATCAATTACGGAGAAAAGGAGGTCAATCAAACAATGTCCACGAAGTGCACCAAGTGAAGAGACAAAACCAGAGCTGAACTTGGCCTGCCGCGGTCAGACCGTAACCGCGGTAGGACCGCGACAGAACATGATTAAAGATTCAGAGGACCTCTTTGGCCGCGGTCCTGGCGTAACCGCGGTGGGACCGCGGCAGAACGCGGAAAAGTCAGGGACTAAAGTGTCAAGTCGGGAAAACTTGGTGTAAAACCCTTATAAGATGTAGAAATTCGGCCACATTAGGGCAGATTTGTTTTGGAGAATACTTTTGCAAGAAATACAAGTGTGAGAGATCACCCAAAAATATCATAGTTCTTTATTTCTTCTTTTTCTTGCAATTTTCCATGATGAATATTTTCGTAGTTTATCTTTACGTTGTTATGAGTAGCTAAATACTTTAGTCTAAGGTTTTGATGGAGTCTATTGAAGGATGAACTTCTTGATTATGTTCATATAGTTTGTCGGTTAATCTCTATTTGTTCAACTACGTGTTTGTTGTAGTTAATTGACAGGATCCTCAATTAGCTGTACCTATTTAGTGTGCATAACTCGTGAGAGAGTGCATATTTAGGTAATTGTTGAAAAACACCACTCCCAAAGTATATGAGGGATCTATAACTGCGGGTTTAAAGGATGGATTAGGGATAACGAAGCCTTGGGTGTAATCTAAAGTGAGCTGTAATAAACAAAGTCAGCTAGCGTATCTCGGGAGAGTGCGTCTAGTAAATTATCACGATTGCTCGAGAGAGATTTACGATAAAAAAAAGAGTGCTCATGATTGATAGAGATATTTTGGTGAATCTATATGAAATATAACCGGAAGGGATTCCATCAATAGGGGAAATCAATACCTTAGAACCTTCTCATTATTGTTTACAACCCAAGCATATTTAGTTTACAGCTATTTATTTACTTTCAATCTTAGTTAGTAGAAATACCATCAATTATTGTTTACAATGTTTGGGGAAGTTAATTATAAAGAATTTAGTGATTTCAACAAAGGTAATTGATAGGTTAATTCTCTATGGATTCGACTCTGGGCTTAAATACTCAGGTTATATTTACAACGTTCGCGTGTCCTTTTATAAGGCATAGTTGGGCGTGATCAAATTTTGACGCCGTTGCCGGGGAATTAACGGTGTTATCAATTACAATTGACAGAAGTACAAAAATTCTTAGCGTAGTCAGTTTTCTCTATACCCAATTTTTACATTGAAATTTTAACGTTTGTTAACTTGGTTGCACAGGTGCATGCCTAGTAACTCATCGAGATCTGGTGAAGTATTAGAAGCATTATCAGATCCCGAAAAAGTTTTCAGGGCTTTGAATCGGGCCAACCAGAAAAACAAACAACAACCAATAACTGCACAATTCGAAACAATCATGGGAGATAACCAGGAAAACCCAGCAGTACCAATATTGCCAGTGCCAGAGGCTGCTCTCTATGACTGGGCACAACCCACAGCTGAAAATCTATCCACAGCGATAGTAGTCCCGCAGATACAGGATAAGTCATTCCAAATCACAAATAACATGTTGCACTTGTTGCAGAATAAGAGACTATTTTCGGGGTCACAAGTTGAAGATCCTCAGCAGCACTTGAAGAATTTCTTGTCTATCTGCAAAACCCAAAGGCAACCCAATGTAACTCCGGAAGCAATCAAACTGTTATTGTTTCCATTCTCAGTGACAGGAGCTGCCCAGACTTGGCTGAATTCACTCCCCATAAATTCTATAGCAACGTGGGATGAACTAGTCAAGCAATTTCACAACAAGTTCCATCCACCCAACAAAACTGCTCAACAAATTGATGAGATTTTGAGCTTTAAACAGAGACCGATGGAGACATTGCATGAAACATGGGAGCGTTTTAAAGGGATGTTGGTCATATGTCCACACCATGGTGTTCCAGATCTAATGTTGGGGCAGCGGTTCTACATGGGATTGTCAGATAGCGTAAAGAACATTGTTGATGCTTCAGCTGGTGGGGCATTCTTGAGCAAAAATAGAGAGAGGGCCAAAGTCTGCTTGACAAGATGGTACAAAATTCGGGATGGATAACCAGAAATGCACCTATCACTCCAGTGGTGAACTCAGTGCCTTTAGATCCATCCGATTCTATGGCTGAAAATATGGCTACCTTATTGACACAGATGAGCATACTCACCAAAAAGGTGGAAGAGTCAGGGCAGAAACAGCAGGTACATATTGTCGATACTACTAATGGGGGCTTGTGCGCATCTTGCATTAGTCAGTCAGTTGGTAATCAGTGGAATGCAGAACACGACCATCATCACTACCCTGAAGACATGAACTATGTGTCTAATTATGGCGGCCAGAGACAGGGTGGTCAGAACTGGGGTCAACAAAATTAGCAGTACAGGCCACCAAAGCCACAGTTCAACACTGGGAACATGGGAGGTATGAGACCCCCAACAACATGGCACCTTACCCACGACCACAGGGATACAATAATCAAAATTAGCAGCAGGGGTATCACACACCTCAGCAGCAGCATGGTGGAAGGCAGAAAGGCGGGTTTGCTAGACTTGAAGCAATAATGCAACAGGTTATTGGGTCTAATGCAAAAATTAATGAGAGAGTCGATGCACATGATGCAGCAATCAAAAATATTGAGGTACAGGCGGGCCAGATTTCGATGTCGCTGAACAATCGTCCTCATGGGACACTACCTGCAGATACCCAGATAAACCCAAAAGATCAAGGACCAAATCATCTTATGACAGTAAGTCTACGTAATGGCAGAGATCTGGATGTAGAGCAAGAAAGGGATCGAGAAGATAGACAGGCTGAGACACTCATACCAGTGCACATCGAGCTGGATGAATCAACGAAACTGACAGAGGTAACAGTCCAGCCTGCTCAAGAAGAAAATAGCATTCAGAATGAGACCGAGAAAGAAGCTGAAACAGTCCAGGAGCCAGTAGTTGATGCAGCAGTTGATAAAGATCAGTCCCAATTGATTGAGAAGAAGAGACCCCCTGCACCCTTCCCCCAGAGGTTGACTAAGTACAAAAAGGAGGAGCAATACAAGAAGTTCTTTGACATGCTGAAGCAAATCCAGGTAAATATACCATTGATTGAAGCTTTGAAGGAGATGCCTGGGTATGAAAAAATGATGAAGGGCTTGATGTCCCGAAAGTTTGATTTTCAAGACTTAGACACAATTACTCTTACTCAGACCTGTAGTGCAGTGGTGACTAGACCAATTGCGGAAAAGCTGTCTGATCCAGGGAGCTTTACAATCTCATGCACTATTGGTAATTTTGCTTTTGCTATGGCACTATGTGATTTAGGGGCCAATATCAATCTTATGCCCCTAGCAATTTATAAGAGGTTGGGCATTTGAAGAGCTAGACCTACCTCTATGTTGTTGCAGCTGGCTGACAGGACTGTGAAACGATCCTTTGGAATCCTAGACGATGTGCTGATTCAGGTAGGGAAATTTGTGTTCCCTGCAGATTTTGTGATCCTAAACTGTAAGGTGGATGAAGAGATTCCCATAATTTTGGGAAGACCGTTCCTGGCCAAGGGGAGAGCTCTAATTGATTGTGAGACTGGGGAGCTCAAGATGAGACTGAACGATGAATAAATAACATTCAATGTGCAAAAATCTATGAGGCGACCAAGTGAATTCGCCAATTGCTCTCTTATTGATGCCGTGGATGTAATTGTAGAGACTGATGATGAAAGGCTGACTATTAACGACCCCTTTGCTGCATGTCTAATGAATTTGGATGAGGTAAATGGAGAGGATCTGGCGGAATGGGTGTTGGCGTTAGAGGGTAGAGGGTTCTGGGATAGAATCCTAGAGTTTGAGCCCTTGCACTTGGAAAATCGAGAAACTCCTCCAGCCAAGCCATCCATCGAAGAACCACCAAATCTGGAATTAAAGTCATTACCCGCCCATCTCAGGTATGAATTTCTTAGACCTAACTCCACATTACCTGTTATTATCTCATCTAGTTTGGTAGATGTGCAGGCTCAACAACTATTGCAGGTACTTAAGGAGTGCAAGACTGCCATTGGGTGGACCATGGCAGACATAAAGGCGATCAGCCCCGCCTACTGTATGCACAAAATTCTACTGGAAGAGGGACACAAACCTTCCAGGGAACACCAAAGAAGGTTGAACCCCAATATGAAGGAAGTGGTGGAGAAAGAAGTAATCAAGTGGTTAGATGTGAGAATCATTTTCCCAATCTCTGACAGCAACTGGGTTAGCCTAGTTCAATATGTTCCTAAAAAGGGTGGCATGACGGTAGTTAAGAATGATAAGAATGAATTGATCTCTACAAGAACTGTCACGGGCTGGAGAATTTGCATGGACTGTCGAAAGTTAAATCTAGCCACCCGGAAAGACCACTTCCCACTTCCCTTCATTGATCAGATGTTAGACAGATTGGCGGGGAGGTCACATTTTTGTTTTCTGGATGGGTACTCCGGGTACAATCTAATCTCCATTGCACCGGAGGACAGAGAGAAGACCTCTTTCACTTGCCCGTATGGCATTTATGCCTTTCGGAGGATGCCCTTTGGCCTATGCAACGCACCCGCCACA
>MU665688.1:28501-39866 GCA_026770625.1 Nicotiana glauca
TGACCAGGAAGGACGTTGATGTTGCTAAAATCATTGGAGATGAAATGATCCTCCGGTCGCCTCTGATGACTAAGGGGTTTTACTTCCCCTCACTTGTGATGAGGTTATGTTTGCTGGTTGATGTCCCAGTCAGTCCTACGGATGGCACTTTACCCCCAAAAACAGCTTTCAGAGCGTCAAAGATCAAAATGGGCAGAGATGCACCTACACACATTGACCTGGACGACAATGATGACGCCCCAGCACCTATGGCACCACCCAGGAGGTCTTATAATGCAGCTGGATCCTCACGGCAACCCCGAACTGGGGTGGAGTTCTCTAGATCATACTTCAGCCGACCCTTGTTTCCTTCTGTGGAGGAAGACGTGGCAAAACTTCGCTCCTCGGTAGATAGTCTGCATGTTCGTTTGGATGCCATGTCTAGACGGTAGACCAGGTCTGAGAGTCGGGTGATGGCTTGGTTCCGTGCTATAGGGAGGGCCTGTAACGTGGATCCCAACACCGTCTCTGACTCCAACTGATGACCGGGGAAGTTCTCTTACCCTTCTGCACTTTAATTATTTTATGACATGAGGACATGTCATACTCTTTGTGTGTGGGGTGGGAGACTTGGTTTAGTGTATGTATGGTTAGTGTATATATGTGTTGTTGTGTATGTAGCTTAGACGTCACCTACTTGGCCCAACGACGGACACTTGTCGACGAGTTTCTTGAGGGCTAAGGTCGGATAAATAAAAAAAAAACTAGAAAAGGTAGGAGACTCTTCCTGATGACGGACCACCTAGACAGTATTATTGAGGGAAGTAGTCTAATCAAAAAGCCAAAAAGATTTTTTTTTTATTATTTTATTTTCTTTTTAGGTAGTGTAGTAATTCCCCCTTGGTTTTTCTTTTGAACGCGGTTCTTTTCCAAGGTTATTTTTGAACCGGGTTAGGTAGATTTTTCTTTAATAGATTTTAGGACCCTTAGGAATCCTTTGGGCTAAGATGGGTGAGGGCAAAAATGCATCCCGTGGTATACATACCTGCAAATACTTAAAACGAACTTGAGGGTGCGACGTCTAGGCTCACGTGTAGACTTTTAATCTTATGCCTTAATTTTGCACACCTTGTCTTACTTGAATGCTCACGTGAATGTGTTGACAAACTAATTCGAAATGATTTACATGCCAAGTGTGTGTGAGGTAATACACGTATTCTATGCTTGCATGCGATACCTAGAACTTACCCCGTGTGTGTGCAAAGCAAAATAGTAGTTGTTTGGTCTTAGAGATGATTTAGGCATTTCTTTGTGTAGCCTATATAATCATGAATCCACCTGTACATATTACCATAGTTAACCCCTTTGAGCCTATAATCCTTTTTCTTTGGCAACCACATTACAAGCCTTACCCATTTGTTTGAATTAACCATCTATTTGAATCTTTTCACCTCTCATGAGCACTTGAATTGTTTTGAACCTTGTAAAAGTTAAAGTGTGGGGTGGTCGGTTTGGCTTTCATGTGGAGCTAGTTGAATAAGGAGAAAGGTGCACTGTTTTGAAAAAGGAAGAGCCACTTGAATTGAAAAAAAAAATAATAATAAAATAATAAAAATAAAAATAACAATAAAAACTCCTAGATAAGTGGTGGCTCTTGATGTACGTGTGCTTAAATAAGAATGGGGTAGTTACATCGATGTGAAGGTGGAATTTTGGGGTGGCATAAGGATGAGGTTAAATCGAGAAAATGTATGTATTAAAGTGCTTAGGGAGGTGTAGTCACTCTTATATCTAAATGCACCCTACCCATCCCGTAGCCTACATTACAACCAAATGAAGCCCTATTGATCTTAGACTGAACAATTCGATTAGTAGAGTATTACACTAAGGGCTAGCTTATGGTGTATCTGTGTGGCATATGAATGTTCTTTGCTGAGAGTGAGTGAATTAGTTTATTCTACCGTTCCTTATTGTTTGATTTCATGTTTGTGGAACTTCTCTCAAGAATGTGATGTGAGGGCATTTAACTCAAGAAGAAAAAGCAAGTCTTCACTTCTGTTAGAGTACATAGAGTAAGCATGAATGTGGCATGGCATTAGAGTCTTCATCTGAGGTGTGGCTGTTGCACTGCATAGGTTGTTCTTTCATAATAGCAGGTGTGACATAAAAAGGGTAATGCATCTAACGAATAGGCCTAGAAGTGTAGTTCAACTTGCTCGAGGACGAGCAAAGATTTAAGTGTGAGGTGTTGATAATAGGTGAATTAGACTATAATTGGACCCTAAAGAACCACATTTTTTGTATTACTTTGTAGTAAAAAGTGATAACCAAATGCTCTGATTAGTGCTTTTTATGCTTTGCAGGCTATATCCAATGAAAGAAGTCGATGTAGCACGTTTGGGATCAATTACGGAGAAAAGGAGGCCAATCAAACAATGCCCACAAAGTGCACCAAGTGAAGAGACAAAACCAGAGCTGAACTTGGCCTGCTGCGGTCAGACTGTAACCGCGGTAGGACCGCGGCAGAATATGATTAAAGATTCAGAGGACCTCTTTGGCCGTGGTCCAGGCTTAACCGCAGTGGGATCGTGGCAGAACGCGAAAAAGTCAGGGACTAAAGTGTCAAGTCGGGAAAACTTGGTGTATATTTTCTTCTTTTTCTTGCAATTTTCCATGATGAATATTTTCGTAGTTTATCTTTACGTTGTGATGAGTAGTTAAATACTTTAGTCTAAGATTTTGATGGAACCTATTGAATGATGAACTTCTTGATTATGTTCATATAGTTTGCCGGTTAATCTCTATTTGTTCAACTACGTGTTTGTTGTAGTTAATTGACAGGATCCTCAATTAGCTATGCCTATTTAGTGAGCATAACTCGGGAGAGAGTGCATATTTAGGTAATTGTTGAACAACACCACTCCTAAAGTATAAGAGGGATCTATAACTGCGGGTTTAAAGGCGGGATTAGGGATAACGAAGCCTTGGGTGTAATATAAAGTGAGCTGTAATAAACAAAGTCAGCTAGCGTATCTCGGGAGAGTGCGTCTAGTAAATTATCGCGATTACTCGGGAGAGATTTACGGTAAAAAGAAGAGTGCTTATGATTGATAGAGATATTTTGGTGAATCTATATGAAACATAATCGGAAAGGATTCCATCAATAGGGGAAATCACTACGTTAGAATCTTCTCATTATTGTTTACAACCCAAGCATATTTAGTTTACAGCTGTTTATTTACTTTCAATCTTAGTTAGTAGAAATACCATCAACTATTGTTTACAACGTTTGGGGAAGTTGATTATAAAGAATTCAGTGATTCCAACAAAGGTAATTGATAGGTTAATTCTCTGTGGATTCGACTCTGGGCTTAAATACTCAGGTTATATTTACAACGTCCGCGTGTCCTTTTATAAGGCATAGTTGGGCGTGATCAGTAAGAATAAAAACAATTGAATTTACATAGAACAGGAACAAGGTTGTGAGTAATTCACTCGAAAACATTAAAAATTCAACTATCACTGTGAACAATTGTCTTTGATCTGATACCTACTATGTTAAAACTTATTCCGATGAACAGAAATAGAGGAGATTATGAACAAATCGAATCAGTTTAACAGAATTAACATCACCGGAGAAACAAAACTTTCTCGTTTCTACACCGTTTCTGTTGCCTGAGAAAATTCAATGATTTCATCAAAATTTCAACAGTCAGGTGAACCATAACACTGGTCAATCATTCACAAATGTATTAGAGAAAAAAAAAAGCTTCCAACTTCCCATCTGCAAAAACAAACATCAAAATCGCGATTACCTTCCAACTCGCCTTGAGATAAATCACGAGTCACGATATCCAAATCTGAAACATGACTAGACTTCAAAGTCCCGAGAGAGGTTCTGTGGAGATGTTTGGAGGCTAGAGGGGTACCTGTGGGCTACATTAAGGTGATTAAAGACATGTATGATGGAGCGAAGACATGTGTGAGACAATGGGAGGGTGTTGAATATTGATTCAAAAAATGTAGTAATTCCTATTTAGTTGGGTATTTGGCATATTTCAGGTTTAGTTGAGTCTATCTTTATTAGTGGCTTAGTGGGTAAATTAGTGGTTAAGTTAGTGGGTCATGTTCAGACAGTTATCTCTTAGTAAGTTAGACTAAATCCCTATATAAAGGGTGCTATGTAGCATTTCTTTTCTAATGAATTAGAAAAGTTGCGTGAAGTTCTCTGCATTAAATAGTCTTTTTCTATAAAAGTTTTTCTTGCTTCTTCAAGTCTCAAGAATTGTGAGACTTGGTGAAGAATGGCTATGTTGAGGAAGATGAAGCTCAAAGACTACGGGAGAACAAAAAGGACTCCAAGGCCCGGTTTTACATCCAGCAAGCTATGCATGAGTCATTTTCTCCAGAATTGTTGTTACAGAGACCTCAAAGGAAGCATGGGAGATTCTGAAGAAAGAATTCCACGGCTCAACAAAGTTAATTACTGTTAAACTCCAGTCGCTCCGGCGTGATTTTGAAACTCATCAATGGAAAGTAATGAATCTTTGCAAGACTACTTATCTAGGGTCACTGCAATCGTTATCAAATGAAGGCATATGGTGACAAAATTAGTGATGAAACTGTTGTCTCTAAAGTTCTGAGAAGTCTAAATAAACTATTTGACCATGTTGTAGCTGCTATTGAGGAGTCCCATGATTTATCTACTTATAGCTTTGATGAATTGATGAGTTCTTTGCAAGCTCATGAGGATAGACTGAATGACTCTCATGAGAAGGGCGAAGAGAAGGCATTTCAAATGAAGGGGGAGTCTTCGTTTAAAGTCAAATCAGAAGTTTCAAATGTTAGAGGGCATAGAGGCAGAGGTGGTTTCCGTGGTCAAGGTCGTGGTAGAGAACAAGATCCATTTGGTGGTGAGAACCGCCAATTCAAGAGCACCATTCAATATCGCCATTGCAAAAAGTTTGGCCACAAGGAAGTTGATTGCTGGGCTAAACAAAAGGATGACCAAAAGCATGTCAATTTCACGGAGAAACCACAAGATGGGAGTAAACTGTTCATGATTTGAATGATGTATGGTTCATTGACAGTGGTTGTTCTAACCACATGTCTGGCACAAGGTCGTTGTTCAAAGAGCTTGATGAATTGGAGAGGTCAGAAGTTTGGCTAGGAAATGATAAAGCAATGAAAGCCGAACGGAAAGGTATAGTTGCCTTAAAAACTTCTCAAGGTAATATTAAATTTCTCCATGATGTGCAGTTTGTTCCTTGTTTAGCCCATAACCTGTTGAGTGTTGGGCAATTGATGACTTGTGGATACTCTATTCTGTTTGATGACAATGCATGTAGCATTCAAGATAAAAAATCAGGTCAAAAAAAGAAGAGAAAACTGACCTCACATTGAAGGTACCAAGGAAACCCCAAGTTGTAGAAAGAAGATCATAATTACTTGTTTCAAACCAGATCAAAAAATGTCAAAAAAGTTTGGTTCATATCTCGATTTGTGGGTTTCATCCTTGCACAGAAGGGGCCATATTATTCTTCTCTGAACGTTCCAATTTGGCATTCATTTTCAAGCACCATACTCCCTCCGTTTCAGGTATTTTCCTTCTTCTTATGGACCACAAGTTTTTCTTGCTCCTTCAATCCAGTCCTTTCCCCGAACCTCCCACATAGCGGTAGTTCCGTGCACCGGGCAGTTTTTTCTTACGTCTCGGCAAAATTCTAAATTCAGAGGGATTAAAACGAGCTTGAGCTAAGAACAGAAGGACGGTGGAATATAGTTGAGTTAGAGAATAAAAGAGTAATAATTGGTGCACAATAACTAATTATTGTATTCATCCAACAGATGTACAAAATAATGTCTTCTCATAACTCCACAGACATTACTATGTTTGTATACACACAAACAGTCATCCACTATTTCTCACCCTCACTATCATATCACCCAAAATCACTTAAGTAAAATGTACATCAGTTGCAGCTAATTGAACTATCTATTACATTAACTTTCAACAATGGCTGTAAATATACTCAGTTTGGGTGATCTTTTTTTGCACATTTTGCCTAATGAAATGACGATCAGTTTCTATATGACTTATTAGTTCATGAAGCCAAGAGTAGCAGCTATCTAAATAGTTGTTTTGCTGTCACATAAAGCATGCAATAGCAAAGATACCTCAACTTATAACTCTCTAATCGGATCAATTATTTAGATGATTAGTTCAACAACTAAACAACCCAAAGGAAATGTTAATGGATATTTGATAAAGCAAGATACTTTTTTAATAATTTACATAACCAAAGAGGGATAATGAAACAAAAAAAAACAAAAATAAGGAGAACGAAACAGACCTGAGATTGAATGTTGTAACGAAACCCTAACAAACTGGGGAGATAGAAAAAAAAAATTTGGACCATTTCTCGATTTGTGCGTGTGGGCCATGCTAATCTTCTCTGTATCGTTCCAATTTTATCGGATGTCCCCGAAGGGACGAACTCCATTGTTGAGCTTTCGCAACATAAACGGAAGAGAGGTTTATGTTCTGGTCGGTATGGGATTAGTTGGTTGGGGGCTTTTCGCTGGAATGGAATCAGAAAGACTATTCCTTTGGAATTTTTACCTACCTATACCATATATGAAACTTTATTACCCTAAATGTGCATAGTTTGTTAATTACCCGTCCAGTCCACGTTTTACTTACAAATTTTATACCATTTGACTATTAGGCATTAAAAGGGCAGAATATTCCCTAAAAACGGGCTAAAATTAAGGAGAGAATCTTGGTATTAATTGATTTTTTAGTTTTGATCTTTTTCTCTTATTGCCTCTGCTCTTTCTCGTTGTTCTCCTTTCTTCATTTTTTTTTTCAATATTTTTGTTCGTTCCCTCCCCCTTCTCAATCTTCTTTCTTTTTTGTTTTGCTTTTTTTTTTTGGCTCCCTTCTTTTTCTTACGTTTCTCTCTCCCTTTTCTTTCTTTTGCTTCTCTTTTTTTTTTCTTCTTTTACGTTTTTTCCTCCCTATTTTTTTCTAGAACTACAATTCAAATTCTCGAAAAAAAAAAAAGAACGAACAATTCAAATTTTCGAGTTTCAACAACTCAAAATTAAAAAAATCTGTTCTTCCATATATTTTCCACCATTGATAGCCATTAAAAAGCTTGAAAGCTTTGAATTCAAATTTGGGTTTTCAAAAATCATTATTTGTTTGGATTGGGTGTTGTTGTAAATAATTCGGAATATGTTTAGGAGTTTATATCTCAATTTTGAGGGGTTTTGGTGAAGATTAGACTTGGTTTTGACTGAATTTCAGATTCAAACTCGAAGAAGAAGAAGAAGAAGAAGACATATTTTCATAAATTATAGATAAATTGTAGAATTGTAGATAAATTGTAGATATATTGTAGCTGAATTGTAGATTGGAAAGACTAAAACTTCTACAAGTCTTCTACAATTATGTCGAAAATGCCAATTATGCTGCAATTGAAATGAGAATTGGGATATTAAAATTCAATGTATTCAGTTTGTAGATATCTTGTAGATAAAATTTTTACAAATAAACTACAAATCAGTTTAAGTATTGTATAAAGTTGTATTGTTTTTAAGGGTATCTACAAAATTACTACATTATACTACAATTAAACTACAATTTTATGTGGAAAAAAATGTTGACAATAAAATTTGCTCTTCATCTGCTAAAATTGTCAATTTAATTTGTACAAGTCCTTGTAAATCTCCACAAAGCAAATCCTCTCTGGAACCATGGCCACTGATTATTGCTAAAACAAGATAAAATCATATAACATTTAGTTGACCTTTTATGCTTTTCCAAGTTCTGGAAAATAGTGACACTTCTTTTTTGATCAACATACATCTATCATTCCTTGAGGTCGGCAGCTTTCTACTTTAGTGAAAATGACACGTCAATTTTCAAGGAGCTCACATGAAAAATACTGCAGTATTTGAGAACATACATTCTGTTCTCACATTTTAGTTGGAGAATCGTGGGTCTGTGCGTGAGATAGTGAAGGTAAAACGTGGGGGGATGTGGGGGTGGGAGGAGAGAGAGGCAGGTAAAGGTAAATGGAAGAATATACGCTCCTAAATTAACGCCTAATATAAATGAAGCATTAATTATATCCCTAATTTGAATTATGGTATATAAATGGTAATTTGGTATGCTTAAATGTAATAAACACAAACCTTAAACATTGAGGGTAATAAGGTTTTATATATGGTATAGGAATGAATTAAGCATTTTCTCGTTTAGTTGAGCGTCTTAAAGCCCATTACAAGATGGGGTGGAAACATTAAGCCCGTTGAGAACTGCATATCACCCTTTTTTTTGAGATTTTTACACAATAAGTCACTTATTTAAATAACATCATTTTTTATTTATTATAAAAATAACAAATTCATTTACAATTCTAGCATATTAAAGGTTTAGACATTAAATGACTGACAAATCTAAAAATCAGTTATTCACAAATTAAGGGATCAATTTATATTTTCTCTATCATCACCCCTAACAACTTCCGTTTTTCTCTTTATTATACATCCATATCTCTTGATTTCAATATTCTATTAAAGTCTCTCATGTCTCTCCCCGCTCCTTCTAGACACCATCATCCTTTTTCTATGACCGTAGTTAGGTTAACAAAAATCAAATTGTAAGTCAGAAATGGCAGAAGCTTTCTCGCAAAGCTTTTGGCGAGAAAAGATGGCACTTGTATAAATTACACCATACATGTTATATATACATGTATTATTGGTATATTTCTGTGTCTCTGAATACCATTTTGTGGTGACTTATTTTACCATACATTATATTCACAACATATTATTGGAATACTTGTGTTTATTTTTCAGAATTAGAAGGTGTTATTTGTGTAAGTTTTTAAAATTTATACATGTTTTGTATGGGTTATAAAGTGATTGTACCCTAGATACATATAGTGTATTTTTTACATTGCAGGATTTGGTATTTTAGATTTATTTAATATGTGATTTGGATATATATATATTTATTTCAATTCAAACATATGTGATGTATTAATAAGGTATAATTAGCACCGCTCAGAGTTATGAATATAAAAGACACAAAGCAAAACTAATAATGTGACTTTATATACCATATATATTTCTAGTATAATATATTCAAATATTTAATTTATAACAATAATATTTTGATACTATATACTTCATAAAATAATTATTTAGTACACATATACCACTTACACATACGGTATGTAATCGTTATAATGTCAAGTAGATATTTTTATCCAAGCATAATTGGAAGAGAGATAAAAACTAAAATCACATAAATCGTCATCTATGTCAAAAATCATTATTCGTAATAGAGATAAAAGATAAGGAAAAATCATTTATGAGTGGAGCGTGAAATCAGTTAAGCATTTTAAATACATAGCAATTTCCTAAAATTTAGGAACATGGATAGGATAACTATTATGGATTTTTGTTATGAATGTAAATATGTAAATACTAGAAATATTAATCAAGTGCTACTGCTATGACATTGTAAAAAATTTTAAAATATTGGACAATTATATTTTTTTCTATATCTTTTGGGGGAATTTCCATTTATAAGTATCTCATTACAAAAATTGGTCAATTGATAAAATATTACTAATATTAGCCAAATTAGCCAATTACCTATTTGTAGCAAAAAAAAATCAAATTTTTGCTTTGTTTTGAGTGGGTGCTATTAGAATAGATTGGGCACAACTTAAGGAGCTTGAATCTCAGTTTTGAGATGATTTGGTGAAGTTTTGAGGTGGTTTGAATTGAAAATTCGAAGTAAAAATTGAACATGAAAAAAATGATATGTGTATCATACTGTGTATCATTTGTGTATCACATTTGTAGCAATTGTGTATCACATGTATCCATGTATACCTGTGTGTGAGATACATGTTTGATACATATGTCGAAGAAAACTTTTTTGAACTCGATTTAATTACGTATTTTGATACAAAACCAGTCCAAATCACCTCCAATCTTCCTCAAATTTTGTATATTGACTTATCTATATATTTTCAATGAATTTCAACTATACCCATTGAAAAAGTTCCTTTTTTGTTTAGATTTTTGGAATATTATATATATTTTTGTATTTCATCACCTTATTTGCTACCTCATTCATGAAATTTCCTTTCCATCTTGTATATAGCGTTGCTAATCACGCTTAAAAATATGGAAGGTGATTTTTGCATGTGATTCTTTGAGAGGAAGAACTCTATTATTTGATTTTTCAATTTTTGTTGGCTAATTTTAATAAGTCTATGACTAATGGCTAGAGGTTAGTAAGTTGAGATTTATTTGGGACATTTGTGTAAGTTTTCCAATCTTTTTAAGG
Organism: Nicotiana glauca; assembly: GCA_026770625.1. Taxonomy (NCBI): domain Eukaryota; kingdom Viridiplantae; phylum Streptophyta; class Magnoliopsida; order Solanales; family Solanaceae; genus Nicotiana; species Nicotiana glauca. The sequence continues at coordinate 38,856 of MU665688.1, forward strand.
TTTTTTTCACGGTTAGCCCGCACCCGAAGTTATTTACATTGAAAATTTGATATGATGTGACAATGTACCCACATAATTAGTAAGAAAAAAACCCTAGTTATAGATATTGGCACCAGATGGCCAATGAATGTATATCACAACAATAATAAGTATATTAAAATTTATTTTTCCTTATTTGTATGCTAATTTCTCCTCTTTTATGGTCTTCAAAAAGCAGCAGCATACTAACACTGAGATACATAATGATATTGCGCCCTCGCCTTCCTTCCATTGGCAGAAACATATAAATCCACTCTAGTTGTTGCATTGAGGAACATTAAAAAAATTGACTTAAAATAATAAGTTCATGATTTTGGAACAACGTCATAATTTTCTCTGCAATTTTTGAATTGTCATTACGATAAAAGAATTTTTTGCTCTAAATTCTACGTGATCAATTGTCAATTGACTCATGAAAAAGAAAACCGTACTAGCCATTCAAGTTCAAAACTTTAAAAACGTTTCCCAAGAACTGTAGTCTAACAAATAGAAACAAAAGTATTTCACATGGGGATGAATTCATTAGTTTGTGGCCTTAGGGTTTTGAGTTTTGACAGATTCTCATTTTTTGTCTGTGTCTTGCCCGAACAAGAACAATAAGAGTGAAGAAAGACAGAAGAGATAGTGAGTATGGAGGCAAAGAGGGCCATCGAATGACAGTTTTCCGCAGTTTTGTGGTGGAATTGGGAGGAGCGAGGGAGAGGGAGACCACAAAGAGAGGTTGAGAGGTGGTTACACCGTTACAGAAAGAGAATAAATAGGGAAGTAGGGTTTTTTGATTTGGCTATATAATGCCAATTTTTTTGGGTTGTCTTTGCCAGATATAATCTAAGGCTTAAAATATACCAATTACTATTATATGTTGTCACCCGATGCCAATTTCTCTTTACATCTCATAGTCGAAAAATAGTATATATATATATGTATATATATATATATATATATATATATATATATATATATATATATATA
>MU665688.1:40054-53356 GCA_026770625.1 Nicotiana glauca
AAATATATATATATATATATATATATATATATATATATATATATTCGGCTATTATTTTTAAAGAGGATATACGGTGTTGTTTTTTCTATTTTCTAGGGGATATTTACACAAATAGCCAATTATATTTACTATTTACTTTTTGTAAATGGTATACATAGATTATATATAGGAAAGAGATATTTGCTGACTATTTTTAATTTAAAAAATTTTATAACAGGCTTATCCCTTCGCAAAGCATAGACCATAGTTTAATAATGCAAGAACCTTGTTAAACTATCATGGTTTAATAAAAGCAAAATTGTGAAGCTTTCAAATAATCTTCTTATACCTTGTTCGGTTTTCTTTTTTTATTTTTTTGTTTTGGAACGCCTCAAGTGTGTAGAAGGAAATCTCTCTAAGATTTAAAATAAAAAGTCTTAAAAGACATAGTCCGTGCATTCGGAACGTGTCTTATGCAAAAATGCTGCTTATTATTAAAAATAAAACAAAAAACTAAGAAAAATAAAAGTCAGGATCACTCATCTTTGGATGGACATAGTATTTTTTTTAGTTATTTGTAACATATGTTCAATGGAAATTCATGTCAAAAAACTTTTAGTTGTTTACATCAAACCAATAATCACATGACACGTGTAAATATTTATATAAACTTTGTACTTAATTATGATTAATTATTATATAGTCTCATTTTAATTTATCACTTGGCTATATAGTAAATTTAGTAAATTAAAGGGTCGTTTAGTTTGAAGATTAGTTATATTGGGATTAGTTTTGCTGAGATTAGTTATATTGGATTAGTTATCCTGGTATTATTTCTTATTCACTGTTTGGTATGTTGTATTAATCTTGGGATTGTCAATTTTACTGTTTTATCCTGTGACAACGTATCCTGGAATTCATATTCTACTCTCTGACAAGTATAAGTTATATTGGTATTATTTTTATTCCTTGGATAACTTATCCCAAAATAATAACCAAACAAGACATAAGGCGGTGCTAAATTTCTGTGTTAGAATTATTTTTGCTCATTCATGATACCAAGCGACCATAGTAGTATGATTTAGTATGTAAAGTGAGTGTAAGCTTTTTTTCCTTCATTCTATGTGCCATGGAATAAAAGAAGTTCGTCAAAAAAATAAGTTAAAATCCAAACCTCACAAAGTTCATATTGTGATTTGAAACAATGTAATGAATAACTAGTGAATAAACTTGAATTCAAGAGAGCTGGTTATTCTGTACTTGTATTTTTAAAATTTTGATCTATTAATAGCAATTTCTCTTCGTTCCGAGATAATTTTCTCGTGCTTCAAAGTGGACAAAAGGGAATTACAAGAATAAGGAACCAAGGCACTTACTATTGTTTTTTAGGAAGGCCTTAGAAAAGGACAAAAATAAAATTATAAAATCTATTTCCATGAAAAAATTAAACAACCGTATTGAAGTACAAAGTTATTTCCGTTATTTGAATGCCCATCTCCATACAAGCATTTGGGGAGAAATTTTAAAATAGTCAGATTTACAATTGGTCATTCAAAAATAGCCTAGTTTCAAAAGTAATCGAAATTTAGTCACTTTTCATGTAAAGATAAATCTGAACGAAAATACTGTTCAAAATCCGAAAAATATGCCCGCATATTATACGGAAGTTCCAGGATAACTATGCTGGAACTCCCGTATAATATGCGGGAGTTCAAGTATAATTATGCTGGAACTCCCGCAAAATATACGGGAGTTCAAGTATAATTATGCTGGAACTCCCGCACAATATACTGGAGTTCCAGCAAGTATAATTGTCCAATATAATATATTGGAGTTTTGAGCATCAGTGCTCCAGTCTCCCGTATATTGTACATGAGTCAGCAAAGTATACCGGTCCAGCATAATATACAGGAGTTCGTACACAAATGCACCGAACTCCCGTATATTATACATGACCGGTCTCTGTTGCAGCAAAATAGTGGCTATTTTTCATTGACTTGGTAAACGCTGACTATTTTTGATTGACCAGTGCGAAAACTGACTATACCGTGCTATTTTGACCTTATATTATGGTTAGCTCTATAATTGGAACATCATTTTTTTTTTGGAAGCCGGAAAATTTTGGGAAAATATATATTCTTTTTTCAATCAAACGTCATCAGTAGTGTCGTCAAAATGGGCTTAGTCCGTGAGGCCAGCCCAACTTAGCCCACTACTTGGGTAGGGTTGTGCTATGATTTTTGGAGCCCATATAAAATAGAGACTTATAAGTTCGGCCCAAGTCAGTCTGTTGGTCCTTGAGGCTTGATCGAGAGTGGGCCTGGGCCGGTCCGTGGGCTAAAAAATAATAAATTAAATAACTATTAAATATTTAATATTAAAAAGGTAAAAACTAAAAAAAACCTATTACTATAATCTCTATTCCCCAACCCTAGATTGCTCATTTACCCTTCCACATCAACTAGAATTTACATTTTTGACATGCATGTAATATGGCAAAAATAGTTTTTCTTTTGCTTAATTAATAACGAACTCGAAAAATTTTAGTTGTCAAATAATAATCATTTTTCAAAAGAAAATATTACTTTAAGTGGCAAATGATCAGTTTGGATTACTTTAATATAGTAATGATATTTAAACTGCTCTTTAGTATAGAAAAAGATCAATTTTGAATACACCAAAAAATAATTGACCACTAGCAAATTTTAGAAATTTTAAAATTTTTAAGAACTATAATGATGAAATCAACAAATAATATTAATCCTAAATCTAAAAACCTCAACATTTTAAACTCATTAAAGTAACCTGAATCTGAAGAAAATGAAAGAAAAGCACTAAGAAAATATTCATGTAACTTTAAAAAGAAGAATTAGAGATATAGAGAATTTGCACTTCAATTACGAGATTGATCATCAAATATCAAGCATTTTTTACGATCTAAGCAAACATAAGTTATTTACATGATTAATCGACTATGTCACGAAAAGATATTTAAGAATTTAAAGAAATTCTTTTTTCTTAAAAAAAAATTGAAGGGCCAGCACACCGAGCCTGCGTCCCTCTTAGGACTGGGTTGAACTGGTCATTTTAAGGCTCGTTCATGTGACGAACCGGTCCATTCTAGCCCACCAAATTGAAAAACACGCAAGGCTTGGGCTGGGCTTGGTAGTTCTTTACCCATTTAATTGTAAAGTGCTTGCGATATATTTTCGGAATTTTTACACCCTTTAGAAAACCTTAGTACCCTATTTATTTTAAATAAATACCATTTTAAAATATTACATTCTATAAATACCTTTTATCCTTTATAGCAAAAAATCTAAATATAGTTATATCCTACAATTAAGGCACCATTTATGCTAAATATTATTTTTCTCTCTCCGTTTTTGTATTTTCTCTCACATAATTATCGTGTATCTACAAACCCCAATACAATCTCTCCCTGTTTGCATACAACCAGACTCTCTTCTCCCACAAACCCTAGTTTCTTAACTCTTCTCCCACCCAAATTCTCAATTTATCCGTCATTATCAATCCCACATTCAAACTCTTCACTGGTAACCATAGGATACTAAGGTTTTCTATATGGTATAAAAATTTCATAATAATATGTGTGACTGGTTGTCCATGTTTTTACTCTTGTTTCTATCGTTCCAAGACAACAATACTTGTTGAAACAAAACCCTTGTGGCGAATTGCTTGGTCCACTCTTTCTGTGAAGCTTGTGCCTTCTGGCAAGAATATCCAGAGCTCAAAAATCGTGGAGTTGATATGTCCATTGGTAAAAACAATACTCCCTCTGTTGGCTGACCAGCCGGAATTAATGGCTGGCCGCCGGCCGGCGAAGCCATAGGGCTGTTTCTCTCTGGATCGCCCAAATCGCCTATTTGTATTCAGTTGTATTCGAATGTATTCTTCAGCTGTATTCACTTGTATTTAGGTTTAATCAGTTATATTTAACTATTTTATTCGGCAGTAGTTAGTTGTATTCAAGTGTTTTATACAACTATATTCAGTTGTATTCAGTGGTACTTAGTTATATTCAACTATTTTATTCATCAAAAGTTAATTGTATTTTGTTGCATTCAAGAGTTTATTCAGATGTATTCAGTTGTATTTTTGTTGTCTTCAAGTGTTTTATTCAGATGAATTAAGGTATATTTTGTTGTATTCAACTGTATTATTCATATGTATTTCTCTTTATTCAGCTATAGTCTTTATTATGTATCTTTCAAATACAAATGAGGAATCGTTTTAGTTCATTGAGTTAAATTAGGAGAATATCATGTGATTTTATTTCCTTCCATTTTTAGTGCAGATACGTTACTGTATTTAATGTTAATGTCGCTTGAATACAACTAAATACATGTCAAACTTAGCTGGAATTCCAGATTTTACGCCTATATTTTTTGTTGTATTAATGAATACAACAACTTAAATACATGAAATATATTGTATAAAAACATAAAAGGTATCTATAACACGTAATATAGCAAAGGATATCTATAAATGGCTAATTAGACCAAAAAGATAGTACTTTATGAAAAATTCCCTATATTATCAACTTCCACTGCATAAAGAAGAAAGTAGGATAATGTTCCCAATAATGAATGGTCTGCGTAAATGATTCAATTAGCCACCAATACCAAACCAAATAACCAAATCCGCTAATGCTTTCAAAGTTGAGCCTGAGTTTTCTGCACTAACAGGTTAACAATGACCTATAATAACAGATAAATATAAACTAACTTGAACATATGGAAAAAAGTAAATAATTCCCTATTTAGGTAAAATAAATATACTTATAGGGTGTGTTTGGTATAACGGAAAATATTTTCCGTGGAATATTTTTTTAAGAAAATATTTTCTTGGAAAATAAGTAGTAATCTTATTCATTTTTCGGTGTTTGGTACGCAAATTAAGGAAAATAACTTCTCAAGAGTATTCATAAATAATTTAGATATAATAAACATGAAGCCATAAACTTTCAAACCAACAACCTTCCAGACCCACAAATTTCATAAACTTTCGAACCACTAAACTTTCAAAACTGCGGAATTTTGAACCCGTAAACTTTATAATTTCTAAACTCGTAAACTTCCAAACACATAAACCTCCGTAGTCATAATTTTGGAACTTGTAAAACTTTGAGCCTTTAAACCGATAAATAATAAAATTAAAACTGAAAAATATATTTAAATTTTTTTTGGGTGGGGGTGGGGGAGGGGGGAATAAAACAAAAAAAAAACAGATATTTAAATTACAAAAAAAGGTAATTTTTTTGCGTGGGAGATTGGGGTGGGTGGTGCAGAAAAATGAAAAAACAGAAATTTGAAGTTGCAAAAAAAAAAAGGTAAAAAAATTAAATTGCGGGGGAAGAGGGGTGGATGGAGGGATAATAGGGTGGGTGGTAGCGGAAAAATTGAAAGTTCAAAAAAAAAAACTTTTTTTGTTGGAGAGAGCGTGGGGTGGGTTGGTAAGGGTGGGTAAGGTTGAGAAGGCACTTTGAAAAATGTTACTCTTTTCTTGATAAGAAAAACATTTTCCAAAACATTTAAGCCAACCAAACATGGAAAAATTGAAAAATATTTTTCGAAAAATATTTTCCTTCATACCAAACACACCCATAGTGTTAAAAAAAGGTTTACACTAGCAATGTATATAAATTAAGGTCTTGATAAAATATACTCTAAAGACAAACTTTACAGAGACCTATTAACCAGCAAATATACAAATCATTTCAAAGAAATAACGCTTCCAGTTTCAAGTTCATTGGCTTTACAAAATCATGCATAGATTTCTTTCCTTTTCAACATTGTTTCATAACATACATGATAATCCTTTAAAAAAGTGCATTCATGGGAAAACATATTCATAATTTTCCAGCATTCCTGTTAAGCATTACCTTACTTCTAAAGTTGATGACAAATTGAAAATAACTCAAAATCAGCCGGTTTGAGCAATTAAGATACTCTTATACTAGCAAAATCAGTTCATCACTCTGGAAAGTATCAAAGTATTACATTTTACAACATAAGACTCAAGAGATATAAATTCAAATGCAAGAAATAACAAATCAAACTGGACATACATCATTAGTTACAGTAACTACTCAGCTAAAAAGTGCAGATTTCAGTTGCATTTCTGATGACAATACAGCCAATTAGGCAAACAATGGTTACTTGCCCTTTAACAAGTCAGGATCAAGCTAGCATAAAAACAGAGTAAACATCAGGAGACGGTTGAAATCTCGCATACAACTTTACTACAATTCCTTATGATTGAAGAGGCAGACCATGCGCGGATAATCACACAGAAGAAAGAAGAACTAGTGCCATATGAATACAAACAATTGAATTTACAGAAGAACAGGAACAAGGTAGTCAGTACTGCACTTGAAACATTAAAAATTCAGTTCACATTGTGAACAATTGTCTTTCATCTGAGAACATACCATACTAAGTTAAACTTATTCTGATGAACATAAACAAAGAAAATTATGAACAAATCGAATCATTTTAACAGAATTAACATCACCAGAGCAACAAAACTTTCTCCTTTCTATACTCCCCTTCTGTTACCTGAGGAAATTCAATGATTTCATCAAAAATTTCCAAATTCAGGTGAACCACTACACTGGTCAATCAGTCACAAACGTATCATCCTTCGTCAGAAAAAAAAAACATGCTTCCAATTCCCATCTGCAGAAACAAACATCAAAATCGCGATTAACTTCCAAACTTGCATTGAGAAAAATTATGACATTCAAATCTAACACCTTAATAGCTTATAAAGTAGAACAATGAAAGTTTACCTTTTCAATCTACTGATCTTCAGGAACTTTGTATAAGTCAGGTGTAATTTCCGTCAACCACAACCCCGGAAATAACGTCTGCAAAATAAATTAATTCACTATCAAAATTATGCGCAGATTACAATCTTTTATATCTGTTCCATCTATTTAGTCCGATTATCATAAATCAAAGATTCAATTTAGAGAGGAAATTTTTTGACTTACATCCAAATTCCTTTGAACAAATTTAGTTCGTTTCTTGGGTCTACGAGGGGGTCTATGTCCCACCATCGCCATGAAATCCTCCTCGATCTCTCCTCGCGAAAGGGGAACCGAAAACTTCACTCTCTGTCTCTTCTCACCGCTGGTAGAAGCTCCGGCAGCCGTTCCACCGGCAAAATCACTTCGAAGTGTCGGAGATTTGTTTTCCGCCCTTAACAGTGACGGAGCATTAGTTCTATTAGCATCAATCTTCAACCCTCCTTCCGATCCACCACTTCCGCCGGCGCCGGCGCCGGCAACAAATCCATTAGGCTCCTTACAAGCCGCACGCCGAGTCCTCAAGTTCCACGGCCTGGACAATTCGGCGGCATAAGATACAGCCGCAGTCGCAGTTTTCGCCGGTGCCGGAGACAGTTGTTGCTCCTCCAAACCTTCTCTAAAAATTGCGTCTTTTATCTTATCAGCTTCTGTTTGGAGATCAAACATGAGTTTTTCTCTCACAGCTCCGATTCCCTCACCGGAATCCTCTTTTTCCGGTGACCTGAATTTCCGATCATTTGATCGGCGCTGTCCGATCAACTCAGACCCATATGACCTGCGATGAACGGCGGAGATTTGTCCGTCGGATTCAACCTTAGCGCACCTCAAGAACTTCTGGTTCCCCCACTTGAGCCCATAAGGTAAGGTGAAATTGTGTAGAGGCGGCTTCGATCTTTCTGGTCCCATCGCCATGAATAAAAAGTCTCTAAACTATTCCAATTTGCATACAAACCCACAACCCCAAATTGCTCCCTGTAGCAATACAGACACCAAAATTTCTCAAACCAAAAGACAAAGTTCCTTCTTTTTCCTATTTCTTTCACTTTGATTTCCCGGAAAAACTCTATGAGGAAAACATCGGAGAAGAAACAAATGAAGAGGGTTTCAAATACTTGGATAATCTTTCAAGCTTTTGTTTTGGCTTTAGTTGATGTTAAATCGTAGGGAAGGCAGTGTTATATATATATATGGCAGCCAGAGAGAGAAATTGAGAGAGAGAAGGGGCGGTTTTAACGTTCGGGGTTCTGAGTAAGTGCTAAGGTGCGCGGTGGATTGAGCGCCTTTTATTTGGAGTACATTCTTTTTTAGTCTTGCTCATAAGTTTTGAAAATGTTGCTTTTTTTTTTTTTTTGACAATATGATGATTTTAACTTGGGTTTGATTATTCCCTCATGGGGCGTTTGGTATGGGTGATAATTGTTCGGTTCGGTCGGTTATTTTATAAAATTTGTACTATATTAATTTTTTGACTATTCTATTATGTATAATCAAAATTAGACTTTTTGAAATCGTCCCAATTAAGTCAGTTTCTCTTCGGTATCGGTACGGTTCGGTTAATTTTCGGTAATTTTTTTGAATATCACGTAAAAGTAACTATTAGAAATAAAATGTAATAACATACGTACTTTTATAGGACTTAGCAAAGTTCTTTAGACATTTTTACAGTTTAAAAGGTGATAAATTAAGAAAACATGAAAGATGACTAGTGTATAGATCCATCAACTATTCTACAACTACGTAAAAGAAACTATGCAAATACAATAAAAATATAAATTACACGAGTAGAAAGATATTAACCAAGCTAGCACTCAAGAATAAAGTCTATAGAAGATTAAATATTCAAAAAGAAAAATCCAAATCATACGAAAGGAAACATATTCAATACATTGTAGTTTGCTACTCATAATCGCTACAATACCTTATGTCTTGCTAGTGAATATGTTGAAAATAATTTAGTTTTAGTAGAAGTAGCATAATAGGTTTTGGAATTAGAATTTTGAGTTTAATTACTTCTTGGCTTATAATTATTTCATAATTTCAAGGCCCAAGAAAAAATCCAGTGCTTTATATTTTTACACTTAATATATAAATATATTTTTTATATTTTAAATTTATTCGGTACGGTTCGTTATTTTTTCTGTTTATTTTCATAAAATAAAAAACCTAATCTAATTACTGGTACGGTTATAGTTTTAGATAAAAACCTACGGTTTTATTAAAAGAAACCAAAAAATCGGTTCGGTACAGTACGGTTCGATCGATTTAGTCATTTTTTAAATATCCATTGACACCCCTAGCGTTTGGTTTGAAGACAAGTTAGGGTAGAATTAATTATTTTGGTATTATTTTTTATTATTGGTTAGTATGTTGTGTTAATTTTGGAATTATTAATTTTACTACTTTATCCTAGGACTACTAGTCTACCCTCCGGAAAATATAGGTTGTTCTGGTACTACTTTTAATCCTGAGATAATTTATCACACAATTTGTAACCAAACAAGAAATAAAGTAGTACAAAATTTTATCAACATAATTATTTTTACTTATCCATCATACTAAACGACCCCTTAATGATGAAATATATAGTTGGGAGATTATGCATAATAAGTAAACAAAGTTGAGTTTGGAACATCTAGAGAATAATACTCTATTTCAAGAAATAAAAAGATGAATTGATATATTTATTGAATTTGTCGAGATTGACAGGGCTTGAACTTGCGGGTTCCACCTTGAGAAATAGTCATTTGACTAAATACAAGTTTAAAAAAGAACAAAGAATTAAAATTTATGGACTTAAACAAGCTATAAATATTTGTGCGATTTTAAGAGTTAAATTATTTCTTAAAAAGAAAATGCCAATAGCATTTTCTTGGAACAAACTAAACAAGAAAGTATGACATATAAATTGAAATAAAAGGAGTACATTTTTGGTCTATAAGTACAAAATTATGCAACCGATGCATGTTTTGATTTTTGGTATTAAATTACGTATTATTAATATTGTCATAAGTTATGATGTAATTTATAGAACGTCTAGATAAAAATATAGAAAGACAAAAATACCGTTAAAGTATGTAAATCTTCTTAACAAACCCTAGATTAAGTTTCCATATACAATATGGACATTACATTTCTTTTTTTGGTAATAAAAGACAATATGCACATTACATGATAGTACTAACATTATTATTTAACTCGTAACAATTCATTATAATTATAATACTTGCACAAGTAGTCTAGAAATCAAACAATCCCTCAGTATATTACATGAAGGAGGGATGTTTTTTGAGTTTGACTTTTATCATTTTACGCATCAAATTAGAGCCCGTTTGGCTTAGTTGATTTAGAGTAGCTGATAAGCATATGTGCTGAAAAACACTTTTAAGTACTGAAGCTGATTTAAAAAATAAGCAGTTAAGTGTTTGGATAAAAGTGCTGAAATTAATAATAAGCAGCTAAAAAATTGGGTATACAAAGAGTTTTGTTTAAAAAGAAGTATTTTAGGGATAAAATAGTAAATATTTTGGTCAAACCTAAAGTGCTTATAAGCTGAAATTTGATAAGTTGGGGGAGACCAACTTATGGCTTTTGGCTTATTTTTGGCTTATAAGCACTAACTTATAAGCACTTTTAATTTTACCAAACGCGTAGATAAGCCAAAAAGTGCTTATAAGCCAGTTTGACCAGCTTATAAGCTTAGCCAAACACCCTCTTAGTTAAAAGTCCAACATAATATTTTTTTGCGTTTGAGAATGCATGAAACTTTTTAAATTTTTATTATTTACCTTATCCAGATTCAAATCAAATGCTAATTTCTGGGTCCAATGTTCTAGGTAGGGGTGTACAAAGGAAACCGACAAACCGCACCAACCCAATATTCCGAGTCAAACCGAGAAAAAAAACCCGACTATGGTTTGGTTTGACTTGGTTTGGTGTGGGAAAAAAAAATCCGACCATAATTAGTATGGTTTGGTTTTAACTAAAGAAAGTCAAACCGAAACCAAACCAACCCGACATTATATATATAGAAATTTTAGATATATTTAATATATAAATATACTTATTGTGATGTAATTTATAAATATTTCTTAAAAAATTTCATAATTTTATATTTTAAGGTATTATTTTTTGACTTAGAATTTTGAATGATCCAATAAGTTTTATAGCAATTAACATTAGTAAACTAAATAATGCTAACAAAAGCCTAAACCAACATCAAATCAATACTAATGTTAACAAAAGACACTCAATTCAATACTATGAACGGGAATATATTGAATATTTATATTTTATTTTGCAATAATTTAGATAATGGATAATCTTTTTTTATTTTTCTTTATTAGCGTCTAGTCATGTGATTAACACTCCCCTATTAGTCTATTTATTTTATCATGACTTATTACTTTTAGATTATGTTTATTTTTATTATAGCTTTTTAATTAGCAATATTTATATTACATAATTTTATTGTCTTTAATGTTGAATATTTTAGTATAATGCCATGACACATTTCATATTTTGTATTATTTTCTTGGAAAATATTTTATATAGTTTTATCTTACTAGGATTAAAGAAATATTTTGAGCACAATTTATATATTTTGTTCTACGAAGATTTTACCGGAAAAAAAAACCGAAAAAACCCGAAAAACCCAAAAATCCGAGAAAAATCGAGAGCGAAAAATCCGAGTTTTATTGGTTTGGTTTGGTCTTTAGGTTTAATAACCCGATATAATTGGTTTGGTTTGGTAATTATAAAATCTGAACCAACCCGACCTATGTACACCCCTAGTTCTAGGATAATAAATAAGGAAAAAGGACCAAAACGCCCCTTAACTATTGAAAATAGAAAAATTTACCCTTATTTTGAACGTGATCCCAAATATACCCTTGTCATTAGTGGATTAGTTTTAGATTTGCCCTTTAACTATGACCTATGAGAAATAAAATAAATTTGCCATGGGCTTGAATTTAGTCCCAAATAAGCCCTTATCATAAGTGAATTAGTTTATATTTGCCCCTCAAAATTCACCGAATGTTTTTTTATCAATCCTTTTATTTTGAGATTAAAATTTTGCCTTCTATTCTAAATTAACATAAAGAGTAATAAAAAGACGAAAAAAAAGGAAAAATAACATGTAGATTTTTTTTTACCGGAAATACACATCAAAATCAGAGATGAAGGATTGAAATACCCCCAAGAACAATTTAAGCACAAGCAAAAAATTCAGCAAAAGCTACATAGAAGAAATTTAATAAACTAGGGAGAGAACTTGATAGGAGACTTTTTCACAACTCATAAACTCTTGAATCTCCCTACTAGAAAAAACAAGCAGTAGCACCCCTATATTTATAATACTACAAAACCAATAACCTACTCCAATATATAATTAGTAAACAAAACCTAACTAGACATGAATTAAATAAACTACCAAATATTAAATCCTAGACAACTTAGGAATACTAATTAATCTTGGTTTAGTTTTCAACAGCCACCCGTAAACCAAGATCTTCAAATTTGATCATGCACAACATCTTCTTCAACTTGATGAATAACTTCAATTTTAGTGGCTTTGTGAAAACATCAGCAACTTGCTCTTCTGTCTTAGCAATACTCAATAACTATCTCTTTGTCTTGAACCAAGTCACAATAAAGTAAAATTTGATATCAATGTATTTGCTACGCTCATAAAAACTGGATTCCTTGTTAACTCAATTGCAAAACTTGCTATCACAAAAAGTTATTGTAGGATTGTCTTGCTTATGAGATTGAAGAAACCAAAGGGAATGAATGGTTTATTGATTTGGGTTGCAACAATCATATGAGTGGAAATAAAAAATTATTCACTGATCTGGATGAAACATTTAGAGGTACGGTAAGACTTGGAAATAACGCAAAGGTGCCTGCTGTTGGAAAGGAAAAAATTCGCATTACTGTGAAAAGATGGTTCTTTTAATTTTATATCAGATGTGTTTTATGTGCCGAGCGTTCATCATAATTTATTGAGCTTGGGGTAACTATCAGAAAAATTTTATGATTTGCATTTTAAGTATAGGATTGGCACAATCAGTGATGATAAATTTGGACTAATTATAAATTTTAACATGAACAATAGTCGTTCGTGGCCTCTTTATCTCAATAATGATGATTTACCTTATGTTAGTTCTATAAACTATGATGATACTTGGTTGTGGCATCTACGTCTTTGGCATTTGAATTTTGGGAGTTTGAAATTTCTTGCAAGAAAGAATTTGGTTGATGGTTTGCCTTCTATTGATTTTTCTGACAAGAAGTATGAGTCATGTATCTTGGGAAGGAAGTACAGAGAACCTTTCAGAAAGGCAAGGCTTGGAGAGCTAATGCACTGATGATAGGCTATAATTACGTGTTTTAGTCGATTATTACACTCTAATTTAATGCACTTTAGTTGAGTTTGCGCTTTAATCGCTAGTGTTTTGCACTAATTGTGTATTTTATGCCTTGTAGGT
>MU665688.1:85873-100713 GCA_026770625.1 Nicotiana glauca
TCTTGATAAACAAAAAGAAAAAGGAGGCAATCTCCAACAATTTATGTAATATGCAACACGTTCCCCTCCGTCGATTAATGAGAGCAATAATGAAAAGTTTCAGTAAGATTGTCTATCTTTACCTCTTTTTCTATGCTGTTCATTCATCTAGTTTGCTGATCTGGAGTTCATTATGTGTGACTAAGATTTACCCTATCATTTTCTTTGATTGATTTATTCAAAAATGTTATAATATCGTTTGAATCAACCAATTTGGCGCCGTCTGTGGGGATTTCTTAGTGAAATTTCCTAGTCTCTTCCGGATCAAAGACAAAGAATACGATTACCCCTCAAAAGAGCGCTAAGACAAAGCCCTACCCAAGCGTAAAAAAAAAGGCGGACCATAGAAAGGGGAAGAAAGCTGAATACAGACACCAAATGTTGGAATGGACCCATCAACCATCGAAAGGACAGAAAAAATGAGCAACGTCACAAACCTACTCTCATTCACCGATCCAACGAATGGGGGTAAGGAAAGTATCATTTTAACCTACCTTATGCTCTCTGATCTAGCATGAACGCAAGCGTCGCGCATGCAACGAGAAAAGAAACACTTCAATCGGAGAATGTAAAACTACTACACGACAACCGGAACATCGCCCGCCAGTGGTATCTCCGGACCGAAAGGTAGGAGTCAGGGAAGGAAACTCCAATGTATTCACCAAAGAAATATAAGCAAAACGGCGATGTTTCGTACTCTCCAATATTACACCCTCCGATGCGAACAATATCTAGCTAACTAGGACTCCCGAAAAGGACGCCCGATTCTCCGAAAAATTGGGACTGTCGACGGGTTAACGTTTCAGTAAGTCGAAATAATACCCTTTAAGGCCAAAGGCCTTCACCAAAGAGAAGAGTTCGACCTCGATCATACGACGATAGGTTAATATTTTGATAAGTCTAAATAACACCCTTTAAGGCCAAGGGCCTTCGCCAAAAAGATGAGTTCGACCTCGATCGGACTACGACAGATTAACATTTCGATAAGTCAAAATAACACCCTTTAAGGCCAGGGGCCTTTGCCAAATATACGAGTTCGACCTCGATCGAACGACGATGGGTTAACATTTCGATAAGTCGAAATAACACCCGTTAAGGCCAAGGGCCTTCGCCAAAGAGAAGAGTTCGACCTCGATCAAACAACGACGGGTTAACATTTCTATAAGTCGAAGTAACACCCTTTAAGGCCAAGGGCCTTCGCCAAAGAGAAGAGTTCGACCTCAATCGAATGACGACAAGTTAACATTTCGATAAGTCGAAATAACACCCTTTAAGGCCAGGGGCCTTTGCCAAAGAGATGAGTTCGACCTCGATCGAACGACAATGGGTTAACATTTTAATAAGTCAAAATAACACACTTTAAGGCCAAGGGCCTTCGCCAAAGTGAATTCGACCTTGATCGAATGGCGACAGTTTAACATTTCGATAAGTCGAAATAATACCCTTTAAGGCCAAGGGCCTTCACTAAAGAGAAGAGTTCGACCTTGATCGAATAATGACGTGTTAATATTTTGATAAGTTGAAATAACACCCTTTATGGCTAGGGGCCTTCGCCAAAAATATGAGTTCGACCTCGATCGAGCGACGACGGGTTAGCATTTCGATAAGTTGAAATAACACCCTTTAAGGCCAGGGGCATTCGCCAAAAAGATGAGTTCGACCTCGATCGAACGATGACAAGTTGACATTTCGTAAGTCAAAATAACACCCTTTAAGGCCAAAGGCCTTCGCCAAAAAGAAGAGTTCGACCTTGATCAGTCAACGACGGGTTAATATTTCAACGAAGGTTCGAAACCACTCCCTTAAGACCATGAGCCATTGCCAAAGATAAAATTCAAAATATTCCTAAGGCCAAGGGCCATCGGAAGGTACAAAAAATATTGGGACTCGCCGTGCGGGAATCTATCTCGAGTCGAAGTCATGAAAAATAAGAACAAAGGTAAAGTACAAGGCAAATAACAGCGAAAATTTTTTCTTTATACAAAGTCACTGCGCATATGGTCGCAGATTACATGAGGCCCAAGTAACCAATATAAAAAAAACAACAAGAAGAGAAAAGAAGAAGAAAATAAGAATGCTAACCGACAACGAATTAAAAAAAGGGGGAGCAACAGACAGAAAATAGATCAAGATTACTATATCTCTACTCGGCATCATCACTGCCGCTCTCTCCTTCGTTGTTCGCGCCCCATCGACTTCTGGCATTGTCGCATCATACCCGTAATTGACGCGAGCCTCCCGTGCTTCTTCATATGCAACCTCGGTCACATTTCCCGCCTCCCATAAACTCCTGTATATATCCCGCTGGGCTTCGGTATAAACCCAAATGTTGTGCAAGTGGCGGGAACAGCAGTGGAGGAAGATTCAATTTGAGCCAACAGTCGCTCCTTTCTGCCTCCAGAATTGCGGCCCGATCTCCCAGAACTGATGCCTCCTGTTCGAATTCACTAATGCGCTCCTCAAGCCTCGCCTCCATAAGTATGGCCGTCGCCCTTTTCGATTCCCGCTCAGACTGGAGAACACGAATGGTATTCTTCAGGGCCGCCGCTCTTGCCGAAGCTGCAAACCAAGCACTTTCAATTCTCTCCAACCTAGTAACCTTGCTTTCTAGCTCGGCCAATTTCCCCATCCACTCCGCGCTCAACGCCTCGACCTTGATCAGATTCTGATCCATCTCCGACTGTATCGACCTCAACTTCTCCTGAAGATGCTCACACTCTGTAGCGACCCCTTTGCCCAACTCAAGCTCCTCGTCCTTCACACGAAGCTACTCCTCAAGCACACTCTTGCTGCGAATAGCCTACATCAATTCGTGGTCCCTCTTCTCCAACTCCTCGCAAAGAGTCTAATCAACAGGGTTTGCCTTCAGCCGCCCATGCATTTTGCGACACTTGTTATGATAGCATCGATACTTCTCCAGCATATTCAAGAAAATCTTGTCCCAAATGTTGGCCCTGCGAATGCTCTCCACCTCCACCGTATACATCTGAAAAAAGAGAAGACGGGTTAGAATCCTATCATCAAGAAAAATGAGGGAAAAGCAAAAACAAATAGTGTAACATACTCTTAAGACCATAGTGGCCACCTCGTCCATCAAGTCAGCATCGAGAACAGTCTGAAAGGCCGCATTCTCGACTGTGGAGCATAGAATGTCAAAATGCGGCACCAGATCTCCTGTGTCCCCTAGGAGATTGGCATTCAAAGGGATCTCAAGAAAATGGGACGGACCTCCCGCATGAACCGCCGAGTGAGTAATGCCCTCCTCAAACATCCTAACATCATCAAGGTCGAGGTTCGACTTAGATTCATAATCATTGACCACAAGACTCTTTCCTCTTTCAGCAGTTGAAGAAAAAACACGACCAAGTGCAGAGGACGAGGGTAGGTCCAAAACCACAACGGCGGCCCCAGAAATTTGACCTTCTATTACGGCAGGTTGCTGATCACCGACAATGGTTGGAATCTCTGATGGAGCAGATACGACGGCTGGCTCCGTCCTTGGGAGGGGGGAGGGGACATCAACCCCCACTCCAGATCCCGACGAAGGGGAGTCGTCCAGATGTATCACAGTTGGGGGCACTGTCTCGAACTCTACTCACTGCCTTTTGGACAACCATTCTTCTTCCTCAACAGGCGGACATTCACCCGTCGGATGAGCGACATCAGTCAAAACTTCAGTTTGAGAATCAGCCTCCGCAGGAGTAACCACTATCGTAGACTCAACTGAAGCAGCCCTCAATGAGGGTTGAGCAGCGGATACTGTGATAAGGTGAGTAGATGAGGCTGGTTGCCGAAAAGCTAACGGAGGATCCCTCACTCTCCAAAATCTCCCTCACATTGATGAGCAACACATAAGAAGCTAAACACAAAAAAAGGGAAGGAGAAAAATGACAAATAGAAAAGACATCTCACCAGAAAGAGGCTTGTATCCATACTTGTCATAGAAGGCCGCCTACGTACGAACCCCAACCGCATGAGGAAGAATAGCACTTATCCACTCACGGATACTTCGAACATGTGGATGAGGCAGTCTCGCGGATGCAAAAATTAGCAAAAGATTTAGTATCACGACGAGAAGTGGTCGTGCATCCCTTCGACTAAAAAAAATTGACATATAAACTTACGTGCAAAGTTCTACTTCTCAGGGGACCACATTGGATCCTCAACAAGGTGCTCGGTATGCACGTAGAAGTAATCTTCATAGAAACGACGATTAGCCCTGTCGTCCATCTTCACCACCAGACTCTTCGACCCTGAGGGTGCATGTGGATCATCATACCGTGAATATACTGAGGGGCGAAGATATTGAGCACATGCCCCAAAGTGATCTCATGACCAGCGAGCTCAGCGAACTTGAGCAACATCAGAAATAGTTTGTGCAGGTATGGCGAGAGTTAGGCAGGGAATACCTCATAAAAACCATAGAAGTCCACCACTTGGAGAGGGAAAGGAAGTGTGTACCCAATAAGGATAAGGTATGCGTAGAACATGTAGTACCTAGGGCGGTCAAAATGGACGATGTTATCCCCTATCGTCGGCCGCATTTTGAAATAACCAGGAATTCCCCACCGGGTTTTCAAATATGTAACTTAGGGGACGAGTTTCGGCTCCTCCATGACGCGACTGCTGAAGTCACTCCATGCTCTTCCAGGGCGAGGAAAGATCTCGGATACTGATGGGACCTCCTCATTCTCCACCACTTCTGCTCCTTCGGTGGCTTGAGTATCATTTTCCGTCGCTGGAATTAGGATGGGAATATCAGCATGAGAAGAACTTGGGACGACCCGTCCGGTCGTCTTAAGAATTAATGCCCTGATCCCCTATTAACTGTTTCTCCTAAGTTCATTTTTTCTATTTTGGTTTGCCGGGACGTTCGGTGTTGGGTTTCGGAGAGTTTTGGGACACTTAATCCCTAAATGAGAGCTTAAGAGTTGGAAAGTGGTATGTAGTCGGAACAGTGTGAAGATGGTCTCGGAATGGAAATCCAATGGTTTCTTTAGCTCCGTTAGGTGATTTCGGGGTTGGGAGCGTGTTCGGAATGTATTTTGGAGGTCCGTAGCTAATTTAGGCTTGAAATGCCGAAGTTTGAATTTTTGAAGTTTCCGGCCCGTTAGAGAGTTTTTGATCCAAGGGTTGGAATGGAATTACAGAAGTTGCAGTAGCTCCGTCATGTCATTTGGGACGTGTGTGCAAAATATAAGGTCATTCGGACGTGTTTTGGTTAGGTTTTTGATCGAAAGTGTATTTTGATGAAATTGGAAGTTCTTAGGCTCAAATCCTTGATTTAATCGAGTTTCCGACATTGTTTTTGGTGTTTTAAGGGTTGGTACAAGTTTGAATGAGGTATTAGGTGTTATTGGTGCTTTTAGTTGAGGTCCCGGGGGCCTCGGGGTGATTTCGGATGGTTAACGGGAAGTTTTGGACTTGTGAAATTGGAAAATTGTTGCTGCTTCTGGTATTTTCGCTTTTGCGGATTTGGGACCGCAAAAACGGTCTCGCAGATATGGAAGTGGAGGTCACAGGTGCAAAAATTAGCTTGGGGAGCTATTTTTGCAGAAGCGGACGAAGAGCCACATCTGCGGTATCGCAGATGCGGCATTTGTATCGCAGGAGCGGAGCTTGGTCCATAGAAGCGGAAGCCGCAGATGTGGGATTTCAACTGCAGAAGTGGATTCTGGACGTAAGTGAATTTCCTCAGAACCGAAAGGTTGACCGCAAAAGCGGAAGTCGCAGAAGTGAGAATTTGACCGCAGATGTGGAAACCACCATAATGAAATAACAATTCGAGGGCTTGTTTTAAAAGTTGGAAAATCAAATTGGAGCTCGGGAGAGGGCAATTTTGAGAGGGTTTTGAAGAGGAGATCATTGGGTAATGTTTCTTTAATCCTTTCTAGTTATATTCCATCAATCTTTAGTTAATTTCATCATTTAATTTCAAAATTTTGGTAGAAATTGGGGGAAAAGTTCTTAGACCTTTAATTGAGGATTTGAGGGGTCATTTGGACTCCGATTTCAGTGTTATTGTTATGTATAGACTCGTGTGAGTACGAGGGTTTTGAAAATGTAAAAATTATCCAGTTCTGAGATGTTAGCCTGAGGGGCATTTTGGTCATTTTACCTAATTTCGCACCTTAACTTTAAATTAAATAATAGAATCAGTTGCTTGAGATGTTATTTACGATATATAATTGAATTGAATAGATTTGGGCCATTTGGAGTTAGATACTTGTGGCAAAGGCGTGGTTCCTAGTTGATTTTTGTGCCGATTCGAGGTATGTGGCTTGTCTAACCTTGTGTGGGGGACCTCTTCCCCTTAGGACGTGATATTTGATATTTAAAGCCTCGTACGTGAGGTGACGAGTGCGTACTGGAGCTAATTGTTGGAAATCCATTTTTACTTGAAGTATTTAAATTGAGCTTTTCTTGCTTATTGGTTTATTTTGAATTGCAAGTTTATCCTATGCTAGTTTAGAGAAGCATGTTTATTTGACTTACTTGCTTAAGTTCTTAAACTGTCTTGTTTGTACTACGTGAAACATGTTAGGCTATGATTTTCTATTACTTGTTCTGAGTTTAGCATTTATCCTAATGTTTTGGGCTGTTATTGTGTGCTTTAAATTGGGACTACGGGACGGCATCCCAGGAGATCCCCCCTGTACTTGTTATGTTCTGGATTGAGGTGCGGGATACCAAGAGATCCCTGGCACATGTAAATGTAAGATTTGAGGATACCAAGAGATCCCTCGTGTATATGATGAGGATACCAAGAGATCCCTCGTGTATATGATGAGGATACTAAGAGATCCTCGGGATACCAAGAGATCCCTAGTGTATATGATGAGGATACCAAGAGATCCCCGGCTATTATTTCCTGTTATGAGCAGTATTCCTTATATTGTTTTGTTTTTGCTTTCCTATTACTGCTTCCCTTATTTATCCTGTTTAGATTCTCGCTGTAGACTTTATCTATACTGTTTTCCTTATCCTATCATATATTATGTTTATCTCAGTAGGGCCCTGACCTTCCTCATCACTACCGAATCGAGGTTAGGGTTGACACTTACTGAGTACCGCTGTGGTGTACTCATGCCCTTTCTGTGCATGTTTTTCATGTGCAGATCCAGGTAGCTTTGCCCAGGCGTATCATCCTCAAGGCAGAGAGCTCTAGCAGAGATTTCGAGGTACATCCGCCGTGTCCGCAGACCTGGAGTCTCTTTCTTATTCTAGCTTTAGCAGTTAGCTTTCTCCTTTTTGTACTGTTCATTTTAGACATTCTGGAGTTAGAGCTATGTATTTACCTTCCGTTAGCCTGTGTTCCCGTGAGTTTTTCGGGTTTTGGGGGTAATATTGTAGACTTCCGCAATTATTGAGTAATATATGCCGAGCGACATCTTTTATATAGTTTTCTTTTAATTGTTTGTTTTTAAATAATTTATTCTGCAAGATATGTTATTTTCTGCATTATTAGGCTTACCTAGTTGTAAGAACTAGGTGCCATCACGACATGTTCATGGAGGGCGAACTGGGGTCGTGATAAGTTGGTATCCGAGCTCTAGGTTCATAGGAGTCACGGAACACAGGCCGGTTTATTAGAGTCTCGCTGATCGGTACGGAGACGTCTATACTTATCTACGAGAGGCTATGTAACTGTTAGGAAAAATTTTACTTCATTGATTTCCTTGTCGTGCGACATCTTGACATCACTAATTCTAAACTTCTATCTTCTATTCTCTCACACATGGTGAGGACACGTGCTACTCGAGATGATCAGGCACCCGCGCCCCCTACTGTATCCGTCAGAGGCCGGGGCTAGAGTAGAGGTAGAGGACGCGCACGTGGTGCAGCCAGAGCACCTGCGCGAGCTACCGACGAGACACCACCAGCAGATCCAGCCGGAGCCCAGGCACCTGGCACGCCTACCACTGCCACTACTACTCCAGCTCTTCAGGAGACTTTGGCTCACTTCATGAGTATGTGCACCACCTTGGATCAGGCAGGGTTGCTTCCCATTGCTGCAGCCACATCTCAAGCCGGAGGAGGAGCCCAGACTCCCAGCGTCCGCACTCCTAAGCAATGAGTGCATGTTGAGCGGGTTCCTGAGATTATTCCCGCACAATCTATAGTGCCCGTTCAGACCGAGGACATGCCAGCGACTTCTGAGGATGAGCAGCTTAGGCTTGAGAAGTTCAAGAAGTACAAGCCTCCTGTATTCAATGGATTAGCATCAGATAATGCTTTAGGATTTCTAGAGGAGTGTCACCGTATTCTTCGCACTATGGGCATAGTGAAGTCCACCGGGGTTTCCTTCACTGCCTTCCAGCTTCAGGGAGCTGCCTATAATTGGTGGCGCACTTATGAGATAGACAGTCCAGCCGAGGCTGCCTCACTGACCCGAACCCAGTTCTCAGATATGTTTATGAGAGAGTTTGTCCCTCAGAGTCTCAGGGATGCATGGCGCGCAGAGTTTGAGCATTTGCGACAGGGTACTATGACCGTTTCAGAGTATGCTATCCGTTATACTAGGTTGGCCAGGCATGCACCGACCTTGGTGGCTACAGTCTGTGAGAGAGTTCGCAGGTTCATTTAGGGTCTTACCCCACCCATCAAATCTAGCATGGCTCTAGAGTTGGAGATGGACAACCCTTATCAGCAGGTAGTGAGCATTGCTAGGAGGATCGAGGGTATGCTTGCCAGGGAGCTAGTGGAGAGGGAGGCAAAGAGGTCTCGAGAGTCGGGTCACTACTCTGGTACCCGCACACCAGCAGCAGGTCGTCATGGTAGGGGTTATGAGGGTCGCCCTATTCATTAAGCTCTTCCTCCAGCTAGCAGTGCTCCAGCTCCGCCTATACCTCAGGAGCCTCACTATGCACCTCCAGTTTCTAGTGCGCCTACTGTGCAGGGTGCTTTCAGAGGTCGGTCCAGCAGATCTGGACTGAGCCAGTCACATCCACCGCGCCCTCCCAGAGCTTGTTTTGAGTGTGGTGACACCCGCCATGTGGTGAGGGATTTCCCCAGACTTGGGAGGTGTGCACCCCCACAGACTCCTCAGCCACAGCGTGCCTAATAGAGTTCTCAGGCCATGATCACAGCTCTAGCTGCTACCCCATCTGCCCAGCCGGCTAGGGGCAGAGGGAAGATAGAGGCCGCCCTCGAGAGAGGGGATGGGCCAGATATTATGCTATTCCTACTCGTACCGAGGCTGTTGCCTCCGACTCTGTCATTACAGGTATTATACTGGTTTGTCACAGAGAGGCATCAGTTCTATTCGATCCGGGCTCTCCTTATTCTTATGTGTCCTCTTACTTTGATCCGCATTTGGGTGTGCCTCGGGATTCTTTGAGTGCCCCCATTTTTGTTTCTACTCCTGTGGGGGATTCTCTTATTGTGGACCGTGTTTATTGGTCATGTCTGGTTACTATTCGTGGTTTTGAGACCAGAGCAGATTTATTATTACTCGGTATGGTTGACTTTGATATTATCTTGGGCATGGACTGGTTGTCGCCCCATTTTGCTATCCTTGATTGTCATGCCAAGACCGTGACACTGGCTATACCAGGTATTCTACGTGTTGAGTGGAGTGGTACTTTAGATTACACTCCCAGTAGTGTTATCTCTTTTCTTAAAGCTCAGCGTATGGTTAAGAAGTGGTGTGACGCGTATTTAGCTTATGTGAGAGATGTCAGTATTGATACCCCTTCTGTTGATTCAGTCCCAGTGGTACATGATTATCCCGATATGTTTCTAGCTGATCTTTCGGGCATGCCGCCTGATAGAGATATTAATTTTGGCATTGATCTGTTGCTGGGCACTCAGCCCATTTCCATCCCTCCGTAACGTATGGCTCCTTCTGAGTTGAAGGATCAGTTGTAGGAATTGCGTGATAAGGGTTTTATTCGCCCTAGTATTTCACCGTGGGGTGCTCCCATCTTGTTTGTGAAGAAAAAGGATGGTTCCATGCGTAGGTGTATTGATTATCGCTAGTTGAACAAGGTTATATTGAAGAACCGTTATCCTTTGCCTCGTATTAAGGATCTGTTTGACTAGCTTCAGGCGCATAGGTGTTTTCTAAGATTGATTTGCGCTCAGGTTACCATCAGTTGAAGATTCAGGAGCCAGATATCCCGAAGACTGCCTTCAAGACTTGGTATGGCCATTACGAGTTTCTTGTTATGTCATTTGGGCTGACCAATATCCCAGCAGCTTTCATGCATTTGATGCACAATGTGTTCAGGCCATATCTCGACTTGTTCGTCATTGTTTTCATAGATGACATTCTTATATACTCCCGGAGTCGGGAAGATCATGAGCAACACATGAGGACAGTGCTTCAGACCCTGAAAGAGAAGAAGTTATATGTAAAGTTCTCAAAATGTGAGTTTTGGTTGAGTTCAGTGGCATTCTTAGGCCACGTGGTTTCGAGTGAGGGCATTCGGGTGGATCCGAGGAAGATAGAGGCCATGCATAGTTGGCCTAGGCCCTCCTCAGCTACAAAGATTTGCAGTTTCCTTGGCTTGGCGGGCTACTACCATCATTTTGTGGAGGGATTTTCATCGATTACAGTCCCTATGACCAGATTGACCCAGAAGGGTGCCCCATTTCAATAGACAGAGGAGTGTGAGGTGAGCTTTTAAAAGCTCAAGACAACTTTGACTACAACCCCAATTTTGATGTTGCCTACCAGTTTGAAGTCTTATACTGTCTATTGTGATGCCTCGAGAGTTGGCCTCGGAGCATTTTTGATGCAAGACGGTAGGGTGATTGCCTACGCGTCCAGACAGTTGAAGGTACTTGAGAAGAATTACCCTGTCCACGACCTTGAGCTAGCTGCTATTGTTTATGCCTTGAAGATCTGGCGTCATTATTTGTATGGTATTCCTTGTGATACCTATACTGACCATCGGAGTTTGCAGCACTTGCTTAAGTAAAAGGATCTAAATATACGTCAGAGAAGGTGGTTAGAGTTACTGAAGGATTATGATATTGCTATTCTGTATCATCCGGGCAAGGCCAATGTGGTGGCTGATGCCTTGAGTCGCCGGGCGGAGAGTTTGGGGAGTTTGGCATATTTACCAGCTCCAGAGAGGCCTATGGCGATGGATGTGCAGGCCTTAGACAACCAGTTTGTGATATTGGATCTTTTGGAGCCCAGTCGGGTTCTAGCTTGTGTGGTTTCCCGGTCTTCCTTATTTGATCGTATCAGGGAGCAGCAGTATGAAGACCCTCATTTGCTTGTCCTTAAGGACAAGGTTCAGCGTGGAGATGCCAGAGTTGTGACCATCGGAGATGACGGGGTATTGAGGATGCAGGGCCGGATTCGTGTGCCCAATGTTGATGAGCTTCGATAGTTGATTTTAGCAGAGGCCCATAGTTCGCTGTATTACATCCATCCGGGTGCCGCGAAGATGTATCAGGACTTGAGGCAACACTATTGGTGGAGGCGGATGAAGAAAGATATAGTTGTTTATGTGTCTAGATGCCTCAAATACCAGCAGGTGAAGTATGAGCACTAGCGACCGAGTAGGTTGCTTCAATAGATAGAGATTCCAGAGTGGAAATGGGAGCATATCACCATAGACTTTGCATCTGGACTCCCACGGACCTTGAAGAGTTTTAATGCCTTTTGGGTTATTGTGGATCGACTGACCAAGTCTGCTTATTTCATTCCTGTGTGTACCACTTACTCGTCGGAGCAGTTGGCGGAGATTTATATCCGGGAGATCATCTGTCTGCATGGTATTCCAGTTTCTATTATCTCAAAAAGAGGTACTCAGTTTACATCGCGGTTCTAGAGAGCCATGCAGTAGGAGCGAGGTACTCGGGTGGAGTTGAGCACAACATTTCACCCCCAGATGGACGGACAGTCCAAGCGCACCATTTAGATTCTTGAGGATATGCTCCGTGCGTGTGTGATTGATTTTTGAGGGTCTTGGGATCAATTTTTGCCATTGGTGGAGTTTGCTTACAACAACAGTTATCAGTCCACCATTCAGATGGCGCCGTATGAGGCTTTATATGGTAGGAGGTGTAGATCTCCGGTGGGCTGGTTTGAGCCGGGTGAGGCCAGGCTATTGGGCACAGAGTTGGTTTAGGATGCATTGGAAAAGGTTAAGGTGATTCAGTATAGACTCCGTACAGCCCAGTCCAGACAGAAGAGCTATGCAGACAGGAAGGTTCGTGATGTTTCATATATGGTTGGTGAGCGGGTTCTGCTTTGGGTTTCGCCTATGAAAGGCGTCATGAGGTTTGGGAAGAAAGGGAAGTTGAGTTCGAGGTTTATTGGCCCTTTTTAGATTTTGAGGCGAGTTGGGGAGTTTGCTTACGAGCTTGCCTTGCCTCCCAGTTTTGCTGGGGTTCATCCGGTATTTCATGTTTCGATACTCCTGAGATATCACAGTGACTCGTCGCACGTGTTGGATTTCAGTTCAGTCCAGTTGGACAAGGATCTATCCTATGTTGAGGAGCCAGTGTCTATATTGGACAGACAGATCAGAAAGTTAAGGTCAAAGAATATTGCTTTAGTAAAGGTTCAGTGGCGGGGTCAACCGACTGAGGAGGCGACCTTGGAGACCAAGCAAGATATGCGCAGCAGTTACCCTCATCTTTTTACTAGTTCAGGTATGTTCTCTTTGCTCGTTCGAGGACGAACGAATGTTTAAGTGTAGGAGGATGTGAAGACCTGGCCGGTCGTCTTAAGAATTAACACCCTGATCCCCTATTAACTGTTTCCCCTAAGTTCATTTCTGCTATTTTGGTTTGCCGGGACGTTCGGTGTTGGGTTTCGGAGAGTTTTGGGACACTTAGTCCCTAAATGAGGGCTTAAGGGTTAGAAAGTGGTCCGTAGTCGAAACAGTGTGAAGACGGCTTCAGAATGGAAATTCGATGGTTCCGTTAGCTCTGTTAGGTGATTTCAAGGTTGGGAGCATGTTCGGAATGTATTTTGGAGGTCCGTAGCTAATTTAGGCTTGAAATGCCAAAGTTTGAATTTTTGAAGTTTCCGGTCCGATAGTGAGTTTTTAATCGGAGGGTCGGAATGAAATTCCGGAAGTTGCAGTAGCTCCGTCATGTCATTTGGGACATGTGTGCAAAATTTCAGGTCATTCGGACGTGTTTTGGTTATGTTTTTGATCGAAAGTGTATTTTGATGAAATTGGAAGTTCTTAGGCTCAAATCCTTGATTTAATCGAGTTTCCGATATTGTTTTAGGTGGTTTAAGGGTTGGTACAAGTTTGAATGAGGTATTAGGTGTTATTGGTGCTTTTGGTTGAGGTCCCGGGGGCTTCGGGGTGATTTCGGATGGTTAACGAGAAGTTTTGGACTTGTGAAACTGGAAAATTGTTGCTGCTTCTGGTATTTTCGCTTCTGCGGATTTGGGACCGTAGAAGCGGTCACGCAGATGTGGAAGTGGAGGTCACAGGTGCAAAAATTATCTTGGGGAGATGTTTCCGCAGAAGCGGACGAAGAGCCGCATCTGCGGTATTGCAGATACGACAATTGTATCGCAGAAGCGGAGCCTTGCCTTAGAGAAATTTCCGCAGGAACGAAGCTTGGTCCACAGAAGCGGAAGCCACAGATGTGGGATTTCGACCGCAGAAGCGGATTCTGGACGTAAGTGAATTTTCGCAGAAGCAAAAGGTTGACCGCAAAAGCGGAAGTCGCAGAAGCGAGAATTTGGCCGCAGATGCGAAAACCACTGTAATAAAATAACAAATTCTAGGGTTTAGTTTCAAAAGTTGGAAAATCAAATTGGAGATCAGGAGAGGGCGATTTTGAGAGGGTTTTGAAGAGGAGATCATTGGGTAACATTTCTTTAATCCTTTCTAGTTATATTTCATCAATCTTTAGTTAATTTCATCATTTAATTTCGAAATTTTGGTAGAAATTGGGGGAAAAGTTCTTAGACTTTTAATTGAGGATTTGAGGGGTCATTTGGACTCCGATTTCAGTGTTCTTGTTATGCATAGACTCGCGAGAGTACGAGGGTTCTGAAAATATAAAAATTATCCAGTTCCGAGATGTTGGCCTGAGGGGCATTTTGGTTATTTTACCTAATTTTGCACCATAAATTTAAATTAAATAATAGAATCAGTTGCTTGAGATTTTATTTACAATATGTAATTGAATTGAATTAATTTTGGACATTTGTAGTTGGATACTCATGGCAAAGGCGTGGTTCCTAGTTGATTTTTGTGCTGGTTCGAGGTAAGTGGTTTGTCTAACCTTGTGTGGGGGTCCTCTTCCCCTTAGGACATGATATTAGATATTTGAAAGCCTCGTACGTGAGGTGATGAGCGCGTACTTGAGCTAATTGTTGGAAATCCGTTTTTACTTGAAGTATTTAAATTGAGCTTTTCTTGCTTATCGGTTTATTTTGAATTGCAAGTTTATCCTATGCTAGTTTAGAGAAGCATGTTTATTTGGCTTACTTGCTTAAGTGCTTAAATTATCTTGTTTGTACTACGTGAAGCATGTTAGACTAGGATTTTCTATTACTTGTTCTGAGTTTAGCATTTATCCTAATGTTTTGGGCTGTTATTATGTGCTTTAAATTGGGACTACGGGACGGTATCCTGGGAGATCCCCCTGTACTTGTTATGTTCTGGATTGAGGTGCGGGATACTAAGAGATCCCTGTCACATGTAAATGTAATATTTGAGGATACCAAAAGATCCTCGGGATACCAAGAGATCCCTCGTGTATATGATGAGGATACCAAGAGATCCATCGTGTATGTGAGCACGTGATTTTTACCCTAAGCAAATTATTCCAAAAATATCAAATAAAATAATTTTTACAATTTTAAG
>MU665689.1:9826-21305 GCA_026770625.1 Nicotiana glauca
GTGCAAAATAGCAGAATCAATCAAAAAGTGACACATGGACAGAACATTAAATGGAAAAGACAACTGAGATGTCAATATTGTCATACGCATTGATTATGGTAAAAATTCCCTTTTTATGAAGATCCACTTCCCGATTATTTAATTGATAAATAAATGGAAAGTGGGGGGACTATCTGTATTGGGAAAAAAGTTGAATTTATATTGAAAATGACGTGGCATGACACGTGGACTGGTCAAATGGTCAAAGCGTAAAAATTGAGAAAAAGGCACGGGAGATAACAAATACGGGAAGAGGAAGTTAAATAGGCACGAGAAGCAGTTTAGACACGACTCTCGTACCAATTCAAGTTATTTAAAGCCAACGGATCGGAAGGCATTGAAGACATGAATTTGAAGATAAAAAGGAGTCCAAATTCAATATTAACTACCTGACACGTTAGAAAACTGGTATTTAATATGAATGATTGTGTAACAGCTTATTTAATGTCATTTATTACTCATAATTGCCTCATTAAAGCTTAGGTTTCATTCCTTTACCTAGAATCAACTATAAAAGGAATAAGTCTCATCATTTGTAAGGACACAAGAAAATCATTGACATCATACTGAAATACAAATTTGTTTACTACTTTATTCTTATTCTCGGAAAGCCTATTATTCTTTTTTGGTCTCTTGATTATCAGTAACCCGATTTTTCATCTTAAATTCTAGCTTTGACCAAAATATTATTTTTTGGTTAAACAACCTTACCATGGTATCTTAGGTTGTCATGCCAAGACTGTGACCTTAGCTTACCGGGTTTGCCTCGTTTAGAGTGGGGAGGGACTTCAGGTCATTTTACATGTAGTGTTATCTCTTATGTGAAGGCTCGGGGTATGGTCGAAAAGGGGTGATTGGCATATTTGGCATATGTTCATGATTCTAGTGCTGAGGTTTCTTCTATTGACTTTGTGCCTGTTTTTTGTGAGTTTCCTGATGTTTTCCCTTCAGAATTGCCTGGTATGCCACTTGATGGGGATATTAATTTTTGCATTGATCTGGTACCGGGAATTCAACCCATTTCTATTCCACCGTATCGTATAACACCGCCTGAGTTGAAAGAGTTAAAGGAACAATTGCAGGATTTGCTTGAGAAGGATTTCATTAGACCCAGCATTTCTCCTTGTGGTACGCCGGTGTTATTTGTCAAGAGGAAGGACGGAACGATGAGAATGCGTATTGATTACCGGCAGTTGAACAAGGTTGCAAACAAGAATAAGTATCCATTGCCAAGGATTGATGATTTGTTGATCAGCTTCAGGATGCCAAGGTATTTTCAAAGATTGACTTGAGATCTGGCTACCATCAGTTGAGGATTAGGGCATCTGATGTCCCTAAGACAACTTTCCGCACTCGGTACGGGCATTATGGGTTCTTGGTTGTGTCATTCAGCTTTTATGGACTTGATGAACCGAGTGTTCAGGACTTATTTGGTTTCGTTCGTGATAGCCTTCATTGATGATATATTGATAAATTCCCACAGCCAGGAGGAGCACGAGCAGTACCTTAGAGTGGTTCTTCAAACTCTGAAGGATAGTAAGTTATATGCGAAGTTCTCCAAGTGTGAGTTATGGTTGAGTCCGGTTACATTTATAGGTCATGTGGTGTCAGTAGAGGGTATTCAGGTTGATCCGAAGAAGATTGAGGCAGTCAAGAACTGGCCTAGGCCGGCATCAGCTACAGAGATTCGGAGTTGCTTGGGATTGGCAGGCTACTATCGTCGGTTCGTGGAGGGATTTTCATTTATTGCAGCCCAGATGACCAGGTTGACCCAGAAGGGCGCCCAATTCAGATGGTCAGATGAGTGGGAGGAAAGCTTTCAGATGTTCAAGACAGCTCTGACTACGGCACCAGTGTTGGTTTTTCCCACAGATTCAGGGCCTTATATAGCTTGTTGTGATGCTTCTCGTATTGGGCTTGGTGCAGTGTTGATGCAGGATGGCAAGGTCATTGCCTATGCTTTGCGGTAGTTGAAGATTTATGAGAATAACTATCCGGTTCATGATTTAGAGTGGGCAGCCATAGTTCATGCATTGAAGATTTGGAGGCATTATCCGTCTAGCGTGGCATGTGAGGTGTTCACGAATCACATTAGCCTTCAGTACTTGTTCAAGAAAAAAAGAAGTTGAATTTGAGGTAGAGAAGGTGGTTGGAGTTGTTGAAGGATTATGATATCACCATTTTATATCATTCAAAAAAGGCCAATGTGGTGGACGATGCTTTGAGTAGGAAGTTAGCACATTTCATTCCTGTGGCGGTCCCTTATTCTTCTGAGAGGTTAGCTGAGATCTACATTCGGGAGGTTGTTCGCCTTCATGGTGTGCCCGTATCTATCATTTCGGACCAGGGTACACAGTTTACCTCGCGCTTCTAGAGGGCAATTCAGCGAGATTTGGGAACACGGGTTGAGTTGAGCAAAGCATTTCATCCCCAAATGGACGGTCAGTCCGAGCAGACTATTCAGATCTTAGAGGATACGCTCCGAGTTTGTGTTATTGACTTTGAAGGTTTGTGGGATCAGTTTTTTCCTTTAGCAGAGTTTGCCTATCTAGATGGCTCCGTATGAGGCTTTATATGGTAGACGACGTCGGTCTCCGATCGGATGGTTTGAGCCAGGAGAGGCTCGATTGTTGGGTACGGATCTGGTTCAGAAGGCCTTAGACAAGGTCAGAAACATTCAGGATAGGCTTCGTTTAGCTCAGTCCAGGCAAAAGAGTTATGCAGACCGTAAGGTTCGAGATGTGGCTTTTATGGTTGGTGAACGGGTATTGCTCCGAGTGTCGCCTATGAAGGGTGTGATGAGATTTGGGAAGAAGGGCAAGCTTAGTCCTAGGTTCATTAGTCCTTTTGAGATTCTTGATAGAGAGAGAGATGTGGCTTATAGATTTTCTTTGCCGCCGAGCTTATCGACCGTACATCCAGTGTTTCATGTGTCCACGCTTCGGAGGTGTCACGGAGATCCAACCCATGTGTTAGATTTTAGCACTGTCCAGTTGGACAAGGACTTGTCTTATGAGGAGGAGCTGGTGGCTATTCTAGATTGGCAGGTTCGTCAGTTGAGGTCGAAGAGTTTCCCTTATGTTCGTGTTCAATGGAAAGGTCAGCCTCTGAGGTATCGACCTGGGAGTCCGAGTCCGATATGCGGAGCCGTTATCCTTATCTTTTCCCCGACTCAGGTACTTCTTTCTTCTGTCCGTTCGAGGACGAACGGTTGTTTTAGAGGTGGAGAATGTGACGACCCAAAGGGTCATCACCTATTTTTAATTAATTCTATGCTTCCGAGGCCTTGAAAATCTCCTTTAGAGTTGCCTCGATTTACGTGCGCAGTCCGGGCGCATAGCCGAAAAGCCTAAATATAAAATTCTGTGATAAATGCTAAGTTTTGATATTAAATAAATTTGACTTTGGTCAACATTTTAGGTAAACGGACCCATGATTCGACGGTCCCGGAGAATTCGTAGGAAAATATGAGATGTGGGCGTATGCCCAGAATCGAATTCTGAAGTCCCAAGCCCGAGAAATAAATTTTTAAGAAAAATTATTTTCTGGAAATGTTTAAGAAAATTTGAAATAAAATTTGATTAGAAAGCGATGGTATCGGGTCCGTATTTTGGTTACGGTGTCTTATATATAATTTAAGTCCTTTCTGTGAAGTTTGGTTAAAATCGGACGTCGTTTGATGTGTTTCGGACTTGAAATCCTAAATTTGGAACTTGATGAAGTTTGGAAAAAATGCTTTGAATTTGAGGTTTAATTGTTGATAATGATGTTATTTAGGCGATTTAATCGCACGGTTAAGTTCGTATGGTATTTTTGAGTTAGTACATATGTTTGGCTTGGAGCCCCGAAGGCTCGGGTTAGGTTTGGATAGGTGTCGGAGTGTTTTAAACTTAGAAAAAATCTGGATTTTGCTGCTGCATCTGGTGTTCAGGGATTTAGTGCTATCCGATCGCATAGTAAGTCCCGCGATCGCATAGTGTAAAACTTTAGGGTCCTATTTTGTTATATTCGTTTGCATGCATCTCTCCGCGATCGCGTAAGGTTAAGTCTGAGAGGTCCTTTTGTTCTATGCGATTGCACTATCTACTCCGCGATCGCGATGTGTTAGCCCCCAACCTTCCTTTTCTTCTATGCGATCGCATGGTATAGTCTGCGATCGCAATACTCAGCCCCAGTTATTATATGCGGTCGCATCGTTTGGTCCGCGATCTCGTAAGCCAAATTCGCCCAGTTATTTTAAATGTTCAGAAACAGTAGCCATTTAGGATTTTCATAAAACTTCTCAATCTCTTTCTTCTCCAAGGTTCTAGGGCGACTGTTGAAGCATCCTTTCACCATTAACTCGTGGGTTAGTAATCTTTAACTCATTTTCTTCATCTTCCATCAACATCTATTGAAATCCTAGGTCTAAAACATGTGATTTAAGGTAGAAAATTGGGTATTTGGGTAGAGTTAGGAATTTTAATTTTTCTTGATTTAGACCTCGTTTTGGGGTCGAATTTAAAAATAAATTATATATTCGGGCTCGTGGGTGAATGGGTGATTTGATTTTGGTTCGAACCTCGTATTTTGACCAAGCGGGCCCGGGGTCAATTTTTGAGTTTTTGGGAAAAATGATGGAAAAGCTACAATTAGGCATTAGGTTCGCATTGTTTAGCATTTATTGATGTATTGAAGTTATTATTGTATAGATACAATTAATTTGGAGCCAAATTCGAGAGGAAAGGCGGTTATTGAGGATTGATCTGGTCGTTGAAGTTTGAGGTAAGTATTTGGTCTAACCTTAGCTTGGGGGATTAGGAGTTGAGTCTTATTTGCTATGTGGTAATTGTTGAGTACGATATATAGACATTTTCTCATGACTCATACAACATATGAGCCTAGAACTCTGATGCCAACTTGTCACGATCCAAAATCTAACCTATCGTAATGACACCTAACCCAACCCGCTAGGTAAGCCAAACATCAATAAAACATAATATAATGATAGTAATAAGAGTTTAAAATTAAAAAAAAAAACTGAATTTTATACAACTCTCCAGGGACTAGTAATACAAGTCATAAGTTACTAAGACTTAGATTTACAAAACTGAAATGAAATAAATACATAAGTTCGAAATATATATGAATAGAATTCAAATCTAAAAGCTTCCAAGGAAAAGTGATAGTCATAACTAGAATGTGGCTACGCCTTCAATGCCAGCCCTTGCCATACACAGCAGCATCAACACCAAGATCTGCACGCAAGGTGCAGAAGAGTAGTATGAGTATAACCGACCCATGTACTCAATAAGTATCCTAACTAACCTCAACAAGGTAAAAGAAGCAAGAACTGTAGATGATACTCACTAACACGTCTGCAGTTCATAATTTCAACAAGTATATAATAGATATATGATCAAATTAGGAAAAATCTCAAGTGAAACCACTTTGATGCTCACAATTATTTGTATTAAAGTGTTTTGCTCAATCAACAATCCAGCACTTAAAGAAGATATGCAAGTAAAATTAGGTAAACAGTCAATGAAATTTCAAATAAGGGTGAAATGCAATAACCAAATAACAGTCTATTACGGCGCAACCTGATCCAATAACCATAAGCCAGTTGTGGCATGCAACCCGATCCAATAACAGTAAATAGCTCTCCTAGAGCTCATATCAACCAGAAACCCATTGGTTTCTCAT
This sequence comes from Nicotiana glauca, assembly GCA_026770625.1. NCBI lineage: Eukaryota > Viridiplantae > Streptophyta > Magnoliopsida > Solanales > Solanaceae > Nicotiana > Nicotiana glauca. The sequence continues at coordinate 15,551 of MU665689.1, forward strand.
AATCCGAATGTTCATCATCAAGAGAGAAACATGAGAGAGTGACCCTAGGGTGATGGATCCGTATCCATACACAAGCATGGCCAATTGAATATGTTACCAGCCCGACATGGTCACATGCTCAAAATTATAAAACCGCACAGTGTGGTCACATGCTCAATATCAGCCGCACAGTCAACTTATGTGCCATAATATTATTATTTGGATCTGCATAGACAACTCACATGCTGCACGGACAACTCACGTGTCGATACTCGCAATTCGCTCGGCATAGTCACGGGCATAAAAACACAATTCGCCTGACATATTCACAGGCATAACAATATAATTCGCCAGGCGTGGTCACAAGCATAACAATACAATCCGCCAGACGTGGTCACGGGTATATTAATATAATTCACCTGGCGTGGTCACAAGCATAACAATACAATTCGCCCGGCATGGTCACAGGCATAACAATACAATCCGCTCTGCATGGTCACATGCATCCAGTCCAAATCATATCATACAGAAGCAAATATACAAGAACACATATATATGACGAATTATTATCATATTTCATGTTTCTGGACTGGTATAATAACGTGCTAAATTGTAGGCACGAGCAAAGTGTGCTATCATAGCTCAAATCGGTAATTTAATCACGAAAATAACAATTACAAGGATTATTTAGGGAATTAGCATCTTCGTGATCTCAAAAAAGGCTCAAATAGTTTAGGCACATCATAGCTTAAGTCTAGGCACATCAAGCTTAAGCAATACCCGGAGCATGGATAAATACCTCGGTGCTCACACATGGGCTCAACCCGACACATATGCGCACCAATAACGCATAGCTATCATAAATAATTCAGGCAAACAGTGCCTCAACCAAGTTTAGATTAGATACTTACCTCAAACAAGACGAAATAAATACCGAGCAAGCCAAACAATATTCTAGAAATTCCACCCCGTGCTTATCAACCTCTGAATGGCTCAAAACTAGGCAAAAGTCACTCAAATACATCAAATAATTCCTAAGAAAACAATTCCAAATGATAAAGGTCGAATCTTTACACATTTACTCAAAGTCAACAAAAAAAGTCAAACACGGGCCCGCACCTTGAAACAGATAAAACTCACAAAATACGATAATACATTCAATTACGAGTCCAATCATACTAATTTCATCCAATTATAACTCTGAATTGACGTTCAAACTTAATTATTCACTTTAGAAAAGTTTTTGATAAAAATCCCCAATTCTCCAATCGAAATATGGATTAATTCAAAAATAAATTTATGTAATAATATTAACATATAAACAATTTTATTTAGATACTGACCCCCATGAAAAGACAAGAAGAACGCCATAAAAATTACCTTAAGCGGAGATCTAGAACTCAAGATATGCTCAAAATACCAAAGGAACGTAGTCTGTTTTTTTATATACATGAATTTTCGCTTTTGCGATGAAAAGTCCACACCTGCGCATTTTCACCTGTCAATTTTGCTTTTGCAGACCATTTTTCGCACCTGTAGGGCCACAGATGTGGCCCAACTTCGCATCTACGAAGTATCAATACCAGTTCTCTTCTCCGACACCAAAATGAGCATAACTCCATCATATAATGTCAAAATTCGACAATTCTTTTTGTTATGGCACTGTAATTATGATACGGATATAATGATTAAGTAAAAACAGAAATTGGAGCTCATTTTCTTAACGTGGTACTATTTATACTTGAAGAAATGATGTCGAAACATAAAAAACAAGCGCAACACAACCAAAACCTACCTGAAACTCACACGAGCCCCTCGGACCCCATCTGAATATACCAACAAGTCTCGTAACATAACATGGACCTACTCGAGGCTTCAAATTACGCATAAGAATATCAAAACCACGAATCGCGCCTCAAGTCGAACTTAATAAATTTTTGAACTGTCAACTTTCAAAACTCGTGCCGAACTATATCAAATCAACTCGGAATGACCTCAAATTTTACGCAGAGGTCCCAAATGACATAACGAAGCTATTTTAATTCCCGGAACCATAACACGAACCCAATATCCTCAAGTCAACTCTCAATCAAACTTATGAACATTCCAAACCTTCAAACTTCCAACTTTCACCAATTAGTGTCAAAACCTTCTAAAAACATCCATATGCAAATCCGGATATACATCCAAGTCCAAACTCGTTATCTGGATCTACAGAACTATCAAAACTTCGATTCGAGGTCAAATACACAAAAGTCAAACTTGGTCAACACTTCCAACTTAAGGCTTCAAACATGAAAATCATTCTTCCAAACTAATATCAAATTACTCAAAAACCGAAACTGACGATTCACACAAGTCATAATACATCATATGAAGCTACTTAAGACTTCAAACAGTTGAACAGAATGCAAATACTCAAGACGACCGGTTGATTGGTCGTTACAGAATTATTGCTGGAGTAGTAAAGATTTTGCTTCAGTTGGCTTAAATCTCTATGATTATTATTGTAGAACTTACTCTACTTCAAAGAAAATTTGGAAAGTATAGCAGACTAATAATAATATCGAGGAGGCAGGTGCATATATTTTTGGTTTCAAATGGTGGATAACAAATTTGTAGTAGGCCAAACTCGAGACTTCATAACGTTGGAGAGCTCAAATCTGAGGATATTAAAATTGGAGACAATCTTATTGTTTGTGGCATAATAAATAACTTTCACCTTCATTGAAGGAATTTCAAAAAACTATACGACAAAAATAAAAATGTTGATATGATTGGATGAAGGGATCCTCCTATTTATAGGAGAAGGTAATTTAGAGAAAGAATTTAAGCTACCATATGATTTTTTTTTTTAAATACTTTCCCATGCTAAATATAATTATACAAAGACATCCATAAATAATATGATTCATACTCTTCTCCAATATCCATTAATAAATTATGTGTCTCGTTACAAATATTATTAAGAAAACCCTTTTGAGAAGAACTCCCACTGTTGGAAAAAGAGTACGTATATTTAGTGCGAAATAGGTACGTACTACTATTTGCATCATTAAAAACCTTATTTAAGGCAAATAACATGAGATGGACTGAGTTTCTACTTTAATATATAATATGGGCATATTTTTGATTTTTATAAAAGAATTACTTGTAATATATTTTAATTAAAATAATTTGAACTACGAAAACCTTAAAGGAGACATCAAGTTTGGAGAACTAAATTCTTGGGTTTAGCCGAAATAATAACCTTTTTAAGTAACAAATGAATCACGTATAAATTAGAAACATTATCGCTAATAATTTAAGAGCAAAACTTAACAAATTTAATATAGTAACAAAGAAGTTCAATGACTTCCACCTTCATGGCTCCGTAAATTTCCAGAAACTTAGCTTGCAATAATACTCTTCAAAAATATAAACCTTAATTGGAAATCATGAGGTAGTTCCACATATGGTAAAATCCTCTCCTTACACATTTTAGATATACTCTCTTCGTCCCAAATTTGTTTTCAAATTTTATTTTTCGAGAGTAAAACTATATAAAAATGGAAATCTTACATAAATATCTCAAATAAGTCTCAACTTACCAATCTCTATCCATTCTAGCCAAACACATCTAAAAATTAAAAATCTAAACAAAAAAGATTCTTTCTCTTCAAGAATCACACGCAAAGATCTCATTTCATACTTTTAATTAAGCATGATCATCAATATTAAATGCAAGATGGAAACACAAAAAGTCTAAGCAAAAAAGGACATTTTTCAATGTATATGGTTGAAATTCATTGAAAACATTTAGATGAGTCAATATACAAAATTTGAGGAAGATTGGAGGTGATTTGGTATCAAAATTCGTAGCTAAAATTGAATTCAAAATTTTTTTTTCTGACACATGTATCACGCATGTATCTCACACACAGATATACATGGATATACATGAGATACACATTTAATACAAGTATGATACATATGTAATAGACAAATGATACACAATGTGATACACTTTTTTTATTTATTCACGTTCATCTTCTACTTCGAATTTCAATTCAAACCACCTCAAAACTCCACTAAATCATCCCAAAATTGAGATTCAAGCTCCTTAAGATGTACCCAATCTATTCTAGTAACACCCACTTAAAAGAGCAAAAATCTAATATTTTTTTGCTACAAATAGCTAATTGGCTAATATTATGAAGGGGTAGTTTGTTAGGGTGTATAAGAATAGTATTGAATAAGGTGTATTACCAATGCATGAGTTAATAATGCAAGCATTAGTTATGTAGAGATTATTTCATATCCACTGTTTGGTCTGGTGTATTAAAAATTAAAATGCATTACATATTTTTAAGAAAATTAGTTATTTATAAAAATGCCCTCCATATTCTTTAGCTTTAAGGGATTTTAAGGATAATTTTACATTTAACCATGCTAATGCGTGTATTAATAGCCTTAGTATTGCTAATGGGTTGTTATATGTTAGTTATATATAGGATATTAATACAAATATGTTGTATAACTAATATGTGCATTAGTAATACATAGGATAAAAAAGTGTACCAAACAAAGGATTAGTAATACCAAAAGCTAATGCATGCATTATTTTCTCTAATGCATCCTACCAAAAGACACCTAATATTTTATGAATTGACCATTCTTTGTAATAAGTTACTTATAAATGGATATAGCTGGTAGTTTCTCTATAAAAATTTATCAATAAGAAAGCCAAAATTTGTCTCTACTATTCAAAAAGGTTTAAAATGGTGTTTGGATTGGCTTATTTTAAGTGCTTATTGGATTTTAAGCAATTTTTTAGTTTGTGGAATGTTTGACAATGATAAAAAGTGCTTAAAAGCACTTACTTTTAGGCATAAAAAGGTACAAAAATATGCCAAAATCCAAAAGTTGGGTATTACCAACTTTTCGCTTTTAGCTTAAAAGCTACTTTTTATAAGCCAATCCGAACGCCCTCTAAGTTTGTCCTCTTTTATACTTTTTTTTTAACAGTGCTTTCCGGACATTGCTTTGCGAACCCGACTAGCTGTAACCACCGGGTCTCGCTGTTTCAATGCGGGTGCATGGTTAGTTCCACGGGGCCCTGAAGACACGACCGGTTTGTAATGCCTACAGTGGCCCTGGGGGGGCTCGAACTGGCGACCTGAAAGACTTTATCCTCATGCTTTTATCAGCTGAGCTACACCTCAGGATTGTCCTCTTTTATACTAGCCGATCCTAAAAGCCTTTATTGTTACCTAAAAGTCTAAAAATAGCCCTCTTTGCTAATGGCCTTTTACAATTTTTTCACATGGATGCCATGTGGCATGTAACCTGAAATGGTATAAAATAAACCTCAATTGTCTTTTCCACTCATTTGAATCAAACTTAACCTTTTACTATTCTATTTGATATAATGTTATTCCTCTACTATTCGAGCAAGAGCAATTTTACTCTCCAAAATGTATCCTTTGCTGTTTGGTTGTATTTGTAAAAATAGAAGTGCCAATTAAAGGTAACTAAAAATATTACTAAAAGCTATTGGATTCACTTTAGTTGTCTTTCTCTAGTCCCCCAAAAAAAAAAAATTTCGTGTGTTAAGTTTTGTTTTGTTAGGCATGTAATTTTCTCTTTTGATTTCAGTCGAGAAAAATGACATGATTTCATCTATATCTTTTTATCTTTTTTGTTCTTTGTTGCAGAACTAATAATAGGTGAATTTGACTATAATCACGTCCTAAATAATCACATTTTTATGTTGTTTTGATGATATATATGATGA
>MU665692.1:4368-21518 GCA_026770625.1 Nicotiana glauca
TTTTTCACCCAATTTTCCAAGAATTAAAGGTGGATTCTTCAATAAAATAGCGTTTCTAGGTCACGAGACTTACCTCCAATCGATTCCCGTCAAAACCCTCTTCAATCTCTACCAGAAAGCTCTTGAGGTGGTTCAAAAATGGAGGAAATAATGAATTGGTCGCGGATGAAATAACCCCATTAAAACCTTTCTGCCTAGTTATTTCCTTCTACGCGAATGCGGGACCTCTCTCGCGTTCGTGATGAACAAAATTCCAACTGACCAAAATTGCCCTTCGCGAACGCGTCTACTCCCCCGCGAACGCGAAGGCTTGGGCCCCAGACCTACAAGAACGCGCCCCTCTAATCACGAACGCGATGAACAAACTAGGCAGGGCCCCCAGGCCCTTCTACACGAACGCGATGGCCCAGGAAACACAACTACGCGAATGCTAAGGCCAAAAGTGGCCTGCAACAGCTGATGCATTTATGCAATACACCAAGTCCAAAAACTCTTTCGTTAGCTATGAATCACCCCGAGGCCCTCGAGACCTCAACCAAAAACACCAACATGCCCCAAAACATCATACGAACTTGTTCCAATCATCAAAACACGTAAAACAACACAAAAATCATCAATTCACCACGGATTCAATCCTAAGTTTCTTCAAAACTTCCGAAACACACATTCGATCAAAAAACCGACCAAACAATGTCCGAATGACCTGAAAATTTATAGACATATCCAAAATCACCTAACGAAGCTACTGCAACTCTCGGAACTCCATTCCAACCCTCGGATCAAAATCCCACCTATCATTCGGAATTCGCCAAAATTCCAACTTCGCCAATTCAAGCCTATTCCTACACCGGACCTCCAAGTTTAATTCCGATCGCACTCCTAAGCCACAAATCAACCCCCGAAGCTAAACGAGCCACCGGAATTCACATCCGAACGCTCTAACTACATAGTCAACTTCCGGTTGACTTTTCCAAGGCAAGCTTCCTTCTAAGAGGTTAAGTACCTCATTTCCAACTAAAACCAATCCAACGCTACCCGATCAACTCAAATACTGATATTGAAACGTAGAGCAACATGATATGGGGAAAGCGGGGCAGTAACTTACGTGACAACGGGCCAGGTCGTCACATCCTCCCTAACTAAAACAAACGCTCGTCCTCGAGCGGGTCAAGAAACATACCTGGAGTCTCAAACAAGTGAGGATATCTGCTCCGCATCTCCCGCTCGGTCTCCCAAGTAGCCTCCTCCACGGGCCGACCTCTCCACTGCACCTTCACCGAAGCTATATCCTTTGGCCTCAATCTCCGAACCTGACGACCCAAAATAGCCACTGGCTCCACATCATAGGTCAAATCATCATCCAAATGAACTGTACTGAAGTCCAACACATGAGATGGGTCCCTAACATACTTCCAGAGCATAGATACATGAAATATCGAATGAACTCCCGATAGGCTAGGTGGCAAAGCAAGCATATAGGCCACCTCCCCAATCCTCCTAAGTATCTCCAAAGGGCCAATGAACCGCGGACTCAACTTCCCTTTCTTTCCAAATCTCATAACGCCCTTCATAGGAGAAACCTTCAACAATACCTTCTCGCCCACCATATACGATACATCTCGAACCTTCCGGTCCGCATAACTCTTCTGACGTGACTGAGATATACGAAGTCTCTCCTAGATCACTTTCACCTTATCTAAGGCATCCTGGACCAACTCTGTCCCCAACAACCTAGCCTCGCCGGGCTCAAACAAACCAACCGGAGATCTACACCGTCTCCCATATAAGGCCTCATACGGTGCCATCTGAATGCTGAACTGATAGCTGTTGTTGTAAGCGAACTCTGCAAGTGGCAAGAAATCAGCCCAAGAACCTCCAAAGTCAATAACATAGGCATGCAACATTTCCTCCAATATCTGAATGGTACGCTCGGACTGCCCATCCATCTGAGGGTGAAACGCTGTGCTCAGCTCTACCTATGTACCCAACTCTCGCTGAAAGGTCCTCCAGAACTGAGAAGTAAACTGAGTACCCATATCTGAGATAATAGAAACTGGGACCCCATGCAACTGTACAATCTCCCGGATGAAAATCTCTGCTAACCGCTGCGAAGAATAGGTGGTACACACCGGAATGAAGTGCGCCGACTTGGTCAGCCGATCTACAATCACCCAAATTTAATCAAACTTCCTCGCTGCACGAGGGAGACCACTCACAAAATCCATAGTAATCATCTCCCACTTCCACTTGGGAATATCTATACGGTGAAGCACACCACCAGGCCTCTGATGCTCATACTTGACCTGCTGACAGTTGAGACACCGAGCTACATAACTCACAATATCTTTCTTCATTCTCCTCCACCAGTAATGTTGTCTCAAATCCTGATACATCTTCTTGGCACCTGGATGAATAGAATACCGTGAGTTGTGGGCCTCCTCCAATATCAACTCCCGAAGCCCAGCCATATTGGGCACGCAAATCCGGCCCTGCATCCTCAACACACCATCACTATCAATAGTCACATCCCTCGCATCATCATGTTGAACCCTGTCCTTAAGGACAAGAAAATGTGGATCATTATACTGGCACTCTCTAATGCGGTCATACAAAGAAGACCGAGATACCACACAAGCCAACACCCGACTAGGATCCGAAATATCTAACCTCACCATACGATTGGCCAAAGCCTGGACATCAACTGCAAAGGGACTCTCCCCAACTGGAATGTACGCCAAACTACCCATACTCAACCGCCTTTCGGCTCAAAGCATCGGCCACTACATCGGCCTTCCCCGGATGATACAAAATGGTAATGTCATAATCCTTGAGCAACTCAAGCCACCTCCGCCACCTCAAATTTAGATCCTTCTGTTTGAACAAGTGCTGAAGACTGCGATGATCAGTATATACCTCACAGGATACGCCATATAAGTAGTGCCTCCAAATCTTCAAAGCATGAACTATTGCAGCCAACTCCAAATCATGAACGGGGTAGTTCTTCTCATGAGGCTTCAACTGACGAGAAGCATAAGCAATAACTCTACCCTCCTACATCAACACATATCCAATCCCAACTCTCAAAGCATCACAATACATGGTGTAAGAACCTGAAGCTGATGGCAAGACTAACACTGGAGCTGTGGTCAAAGCTATCTTGAGCTTCTGAAATCTCTCCTTGCACTCGTCCAACTATACGAATGGTGCACCCTTCTGCATCAACTTGGTCAAGGATGAAGCAATAGATGAAAATCCCTGGACAAACCGGCGATAATACCCTGCCAAACCGAGGAAACTCCGGATCTCCGTAACTGAGGACGGTCTAGGCCAACTCTGGACCGCCTCTATCTTCTTTCGGTCAACCTGAATACCATCACTAGACACCACGTGTCCCAAAAAGCCACAGACCAAAGCCAGAACTCGCACATGGAGAACTTTGCATAAAGCTTCTCCTCCCTCAATCTCTATAATACTACTCTCAAATGCTGAGCATGCTCCTCTTGGCTACGCGAGTACACCAGGATGTCATCAATAAACACAATCACAAATGAATCCAGATACGGTCGGAACACGCTGTTCATCAAATGAATGAACGCAGCTGGGGCATTAGTCAGCCCAAAAAACATAACTAAAAACTCATAATGTCCATATCTCGTCCTGAAAGCTGTCTTCATAATATCAGAATCCCTAATCTTCAGCTGGTGATAGCTTGAACGAAGATCAATCTTCGAGAATACCCTCGCTCCCTGGAGCTGATCATACAAATCATCAATGCGCAGTAGAGGATACTTGTTCTTCACTGTTACCTTGTTCAACTTCTTGTAATCAATACACATCCTCATTGTGCTATTTTCTTCTTGACAAATAGAACCGATGCACCCCACGGTGACACACTCGGGGGAATGAACCCCTATCTAGGAGTTCCTGAAGCTACTCCTTCAATTCCTTTAACTCAGCTGGTGCCATACGATAGAGATGGGCTGAGTGCCCGGCACCAGATCATTACCAAAATCAATGTCCATGTCCGGTGGCATGCCCGGTAGGTCTGCTGGAAACACCTCTGGGAAATCTCTCACAACGGGCATAGAATCAAGACTAGGAGTCCCAGCTCCAACATCTCTCACAAAAGCCAAGTACGATAAACAACCTTTCCCAACCATCCGTTGGGCCTTTAGGAAAGAGATCACCCTGCTGGGAACATAATCGGTCGAACCTCGCCACTCAATCCTCGGAACACCTGGAATGGTCAACGTAACTGTCTTGGCATGACAGTCCAGAATAGCATGGTACAGGGATAGCCAGTCCACACCCAGAATCACGTCAAAGTCTACCATACCCAACAACAATAAAACAACTCGGGTCTCCAGACCCCCAACAGTAACAAGGCAAGATTGATAGACGTGATCCACAATAATAGTATCACCCACCGGGGTAGATATATGCACAGGCAAGGCAAGACAACCACGGATCGTACCCAAATGATGGGCAAAATATGAAGACACGTAAGTGTATGTAGACCCGGGATCAAATAAAACAGAAGCATCCCTGTGGCAGACTGAGATACTACCTGTGATAACAGCATCTGATGCAACAGCGTCCCTTCTGTCTGGGATAGCATAGAACCGAGCCTGACCACCACTAGATCGATCTCCACCCCTAGGGCGACCTCTAACTGTCTGACCCCCACCCCTACATGACTAGGATGGTGCTGAAGTAGATGGAGTAGAAGAGGAAGGCTGATCCCTCTGCTGAGACCGACCACCACGAAGCCGAGGACACTGTCTCCTCATATGGCCAAACTCACCACACTCATAGCAACTACCTGGTGCTGGTGAAGGGGACTGAAGGGAACCCCTTGTAGCAGATGAACCCTAGGCTGAAGAGGCAGGAGTAGAACTCTGAGCTGGAAGGGCACTAAGTGAAGACTGGCCCTGCTAAAATCCCTGACGGCCTCGGCCTGAAGCAGCCCCACTATACTCTGGGCGACCTGACTGAGGAGGCCTGAAAGAACGACCTCTGCCCTGCTGGAACTGGCCCCCAGACAGAGCACCACTGAAGCTACCTGAACCTCGAGGCCTCTTGGCCTCCCTCTCCTCACGCTCCTCAAGCTCCTGACGACGATCTATCTCAATCTGTCGAGCCATATCAACTACCTCCTCAAACGAAGCTGCTACAAGCCTCTCTCTAGTCATCAAAATGCGAATCGGATAGTTGAGGCCATCCACGAACCTCATAATCCTCTCCCTATCTATCGGGATCATCGAAGTAGCATGTCTATCCAACTGCGTGAACCTCAACTCATATTGGGTCACAGTCATGTCACCCTGGATCAACCACTCAAACTGTCGACGCAGCTCCTCCTTGCGAGACTGCGGCACATACTTCTCTAGAAAGAGAGTGGAGAACTGCTGCCAAGTAAGGGGTGCTGCTCCCGCATGCCTACGCCTCTCAAACTCCTCCCACCATGTAAATACAGGCCCTGAGAACTGGAAGGTAGTAAAAGCCACTCCACTCGACTCTAAGATCCCTGCCGTGCAAAGCATCCGCTGATACTTGTCTAAAAATCCCTGGGCATCCTCGCCCTCAGTACCGCTGAACATCGGAGGCTGAAGTATACCAAACCTCTCTAGTTGACGCTGCTCATCGTTTGGCATCACTGGGACCACATACTCTGGAGCTGGTGCGACTGGTGCAACTGGAGCAACTAGTGCAACTGGCTTAGCTGGGGCTACTCCTGGTGTCTATGATCCCTGCACAACCTGCTCGGGTGTGCGAGCTGCGGGGGTCTGATCACCACCCCCAATCTGAGAAGTAGTTGCGGCAGTAGTAGCTGAGACTGCCTGAGCCAGGCCAGTGCAGACAGATAAGATCTGAGCTAAAGCCTCCTGAAGACCAGCAATCAAGATGGCACTGCTGATGCCTGAACGGGTGCTGCTGGAGCATCTACAGCTGGAGGCTGGTCTTGAATGGGGACAACTGGTGGGCCAACTGGTGCTGCCCCTGCTGCTCTGCCTCGACCACGACCACGGCCGCATCCACAGCCTCTAGTGGGTAGCAATGTTGGTCGTCCGCCACGTTGAGTAGCACGGGTTCTCTCCATCTACGAGAGAATAGAATACAGAAGTTTAGTTCTCGGAACAACAAAGCCGCCCGACAAGAGTTCAAGAATATGAAGTGTTTCATAAAGGTTTTGCAGCCTCTCGAGGATAAATACAGACATCTCCGTACCGATCCCCGAGACTCTACTAACCGGCTCATGACTCATGAGGCCTAGTAACCTAGGCTCTGATACCAACTTGTCACGACCCCAATCCCGGTCGTGATGGCGCCCAACACATTGCTAGGCAAGCCCAACCATTTAACACCCTCAATCCGAGCATGAAGCTCAATACTAGTTAATTAACTATTTGTAATAGATAACAAGACTTAATGATTTGATAAATAGGAACAATACTGAAAATCATGATAACACCAATAAAACTCCCAAAGACTTGGGGTCATTAGTCTAGAGCCTCTAATAACACAGAGTAATAAATCCTCAGTAACAGTGATGTTCTAAAATGCGAAAAGATAAAAAGGATAGGGGAGGAGCCGGGTCCTTCGGACGTCAGGCAGCTACCTCAACAACTCCTGAAAGCTCTGGAAGCCACAAACAGCTCGACTAAGCTCCCGAAACACCTGAATCTGCACACATGGTGCAGGGAGTAAAGTGAGTACTTCCAACTCAGTGGTAATAGACATATATAATGGCTGAAAGTAAGAAATCCCGAAATATAACAATGTAAAGCTATAACCAATAATTCTACACATTTAATGGTGGAACAACATCAGGTAATAACAGGTAAAGCAGATAGACATCTATGCATGAATGCAATGCAATGCACATGATCGCCGCGGAGCGCAGCCCGATCCATTTGGGTACCCGCGCTCACTGTGGGGGTTCAGACTCCGGAGGGGCTCCTATAGCCCAACCGCAATATCATCGTAGCAATCGCTGCGGCGTGCAGCCCGATCCACAGCCAGTCCATTATATGCATGCAAGCCACACGGGCACAGTCAAATTTATCATTTTCAGTTTCAAATTATCAGGAATTATAGCTTAAGTGTTTTAAAACCCTAGAAATTTACCATCATTTCGAGACAGTGTTTAACTCAGGACTGGTATCATGAAAACATACTAAACATCATGGAAACAAAGATAATAATCCCTAAGGGATCCAAATAATCGGCATACAACCCAAATATACTCAAAACAATCCAAGTAGGATGTTTACCAACCAATTTCTAACCAATAACACAGTATGAATAACACTCGATCGGACTAAGCCATAGTCCCTAATCACAAACGACCCCGCACTCGCCGTAGAGTACATGTCTCGCCTCAATATAGTGTCACAGTGTGATATACTGGGGTTTCAACCCCTCAGGTCATCATCTACATCTATTACTCACCTCAAACCGGCCACAAGACTAGTCTGATATGCCTTTTCCTCTCGAATCCACCTCCTCACGTGTCGAATCTGGCCGAAACCACAACGAATACATTATAATAGGCTAAAGAAACATAACCCAATCAAAAGAATTCGAAAAACACCAAAAATCTCGAAGTTGGCAAAACCCGAACCTCGGGCCCACTTCTCAAAAAATTACGAAATTTGCATCACCGTATTCCTCGTCTCGTCACGAGTCCGTACATATAAAATTCATCAATATCGGAGTCCAAATGCTCCTTCAAATCCCAATTTCTCATTTAAAAACCCAAGCCCTAGTTCTTCAATTTTTTCACCCAATTTTCCAAGAATTAAAGGTGGATTCTTCAATAAAATAGCGTTTCTAGGTCACGAGACTTACCTCCAATCGATTCCCGTCAAAACCCTCTTCAATCTCTACCAGAAAGCTCTTGAGGTGGTTCAAAAATGGAGGAAATAATGAATTGGTTGCGGATGAAATAACCCTATTAAAACCTTTCTGCCCAGTTATTTCCTTCTATGCGAACGCGGGACCTCTCTCGCGTTCGCGATGAGCAAAATCCCAACTTACCAAAATTGCCCTTCGCAAACGCGTCTGCTCCCCCGCGAACGCAAAGGCTTGGGCCCCAGACCTACGCGGACACGCCCCCTCTAATCGCGAACGCGATGAACAAACTAGGCAGGGCCCCCAGGCCCTTCTACGTGAACGCGAGGCTACTTACGCGAGCGCGATGGCACAGGAAACAGAATTACGGGAACGCGAAGGACCCCTACACGAACGCGAAGGCCAAAAGTGGCCTGCAACAGCTGCTGCATTTCTGCAATACACCAAGTCCAAAAACACTTCCGTTAGCCATCCGGAATCACCCCGAGGCCCCCGGGACCTCAACCAAAAACACCAACATGCCCCTAAACATCATACAAACTTGTTCCAATCATCAAAACACGTCAAACAACACAAAAATCATCAATTCACCAGAGATTCAAGCCTAAGTTTCTTCAAAACTTCCGAAACACACATTCAATCAAAAACCCGACCAAACGATGTCCGATTGACCTGAAAATTTGCCGACATATCCAAAATCACCTAACGAAGCTATTGCAACTCTTAGAATTCCATTCCAACACTCAGATCAAAATCCCACCTATCAACCGAAATTCGCCAAAATTCCAACTTCGCCAATTCAAGCCTTTTCCTACACCGGACCTCCAAGTTCAATTCCGATCGCACTCCTAAGCCAAAAATCAACCCCCGAAGCTAACCAAGCCACCGGAATTCACATCTGAGCCCTCTAACTACATAGTCAACTTCTAGTTGACTTTTCCAAGGCAAGCTTCCTTCTAAGAGGTTAAGTACCTCATTTCCAACTAAAACCAATCCAACGCTACCCGATCAAATCAAATACTGATATTGAAACATAGAGCAATATGATATGAGAAAAGCGGGGAAGTAACTCATGTGACGACGGGCCGGGTCGTCACAAACTTTGACTAGTAGGAACTTTGACTAAGTTAATCAGAAAAAGGTTAATGTAGCTCTACGAGTGGGTAATGCAAATTATGAATTCATCAAGTTATGTAGTCTTGTTTTCATACAGCGTGTAGTGATTGATATGGTGACCGTATGTTGGAAACAGGCGAAGCAAAGGATTCCAGATGTTGGAATCGGGCTCTAAGGCTTATTTTCCTGAATAAACGGGGATACCTTCATAATTTATCAAGCTTATGTGCCCAGCTAAGTTGTGGTAGCACGGGAAGCTGCATGATGTGCTAAACGGTGATTTCAGACCACTCCAGTTCAGTTCTCAGCTCATTCAAGGACGAACATATGTTTAAGTGGGAGAGAATGTAATGAACCGATCGGTCGTTTTGAGTACTAGCACTCTGTTCAGTAGTCGGAGGCCATGAATGGCTTCATTTTAGGTATTACAACTCGTACGCATGGTCGGAATTTGGTTTCAGGAAGTTCGGAGTTGATTCAGGAAGAGAATTCTCATTTAGGAAGCTTAAAGTTGAAAGAATGAGCTAGGATTGGAATTTTGTGTAATCGACCTCGAAATCAGGATCTGGAGGTTCTAGCAGGTTCGTATGATGATTTCGAACTGGGGCGTATGCCTAAACTGGGTTTTGGAGAACCCGGGAGCATTTTGGCGCATATTGTGGAAGTTAGTATTTTAGAAGGAATTTCATAAGTTTGGTTTGAGGTGTATTTTTGTGTTATCAATGTCCGTTTGGAATTTTGAGACTGGGAGTAGCTCCGTATGGTGATTATGGAGTTGGGAGCGCGATCGGAAGTGAATTCGGAGGTCCGTGGACCATTTTGAAGCCATTTGGCTAAAGATAGCAATTTGAAAATTTTGACCGGGGGTGACTTTTTGATATCGGGGTCGGCATCAAATTCTGGAGGTTGGAGTAGGTCCGTAATGTCAAATATGATTTGCGCGCAAAATTTGAGGTCAATCGGACGTGATTTGATAGGTTTAAACATCGAAAATAGAAGTAAAAAAGTTCAAAGTTCATAAAGAGTGGATTGGGGTGTAATTCATGGCTTTAGCATTGTTTGTTATGATGTGAAGCCTCGAGCAAGTCCAGAATGTGTTTTTGGGACTGGTTGGTATGATTGGTTCGGGTCCCGGGGGCCTCAGGTGAATTCCGGGTGGTTAACTGATCAAAAATGGGATTTTTGAAGAGCAAAGGTTGCTGGTATCTGGTATTACCGCTTCTGCGAAAATGGGACCGCAGAAGCGGCCCCGCAGAAGCGGAGATGAAGTCACAAAAGCGGACGAGAGTGAGGGCAGCCAGGACCGGAGAAGCGGCCCTTGATCCGCTGAAGTGGAGCCGAAGGAGCGTATAGGGAACCGCAGAAGCGGAGGAGAAAGCTTTGGGGAGGACCGCAGATGCGGTCAAGTTTCCGCAGAAGCGGAACAGCATCCGCGGTGGTGCGATCGCAGAAGCGAAAAGGTGGGGCATGAGGGGAAGCCACAGAAGCGGCCATCAACCGCAAAAGCGGTATCCGCAGAAGCGGAAATAGCACCGCTGAAGCGAAAAGTGCTGAAGGCAGAAGGGTTATTTTAAAAATCGGATTTTGTTCGTGATTTTTGGAGGGTTCAAGAGAGGATCTTCATCAACCATGCTAAGGTAAGTTTTTCCCACCCACTATGAGCTAAATACATTGATTATATATGGATTTAGGCATGAAAATTAGTGTAAAAATTGGGGTTTTGGTGGAAAACCTAGAAAATCATATTCTTGGAATTTAGCCATGATTTTGAGTATGGAATGAAGAGAAAATAATGTATTTGAGTTCCTAAGGTTATGGGTAATCTTTATCTTCAAGAAATTTTGGATTTCCGGGCACGTGGGCCCGAGGGCGTTTACGTCAATTTTTTGTTCGAGGTTAGAAATTGTTATAAATTAGGTTGTAAAGTATAGTTGAGCATATATTAATGGATTTGTATGATCATTGGCTAGTTTTGGTGCATTGTGCATTGGTTCAAGCCTTCGGAAGAATGTAGAATGCCGGTTATGAGTCTTCAGAGTGAGCTGAGTCTCCTTTCTAATCTTGTAAGGGGGAATTTACCCCATAGGTGAGTTAAATTGGTTATGTGCTCCTATTTGTGAGGGCTACGTACGCACGAGATGATGAGAGTCCGTGCGTAGCTACTATTATGGTATTGTCCGGGTAGTCTAGGACCCAAAAGTATGTCATATATGGATTAACTGTGAAATCATTGATGGCTCGAATTGCCTAAATCACATTGAATTATAATGGGATTTTCTAAAAGACTTAAGCTTCGTTTTCTCAAATTATTAAGGAGAATTGGCCTTCCTTGGATAATTGCTCTATGTGGACTTCATGACTGACTGTGTTGTCTGTGTGTGTTTATTTTAGAACGGGCCAAACGCTTCGGCAGATTAATAGATGTACTATAGGCGCGCCGTCGACCCTCGGCAAGTGCACATTTATTTCTGTTGGATCGGGCCGTCGCCTCGGTATGATTTGCGCATGTTTGTATTGCTGCCTGGACTTATTTAAGTCATTACGTGCCTCACTCTGGCTCGAGATCATCTTGTTAATAATGAAAAGAAATCTTGAAAAAATTTCCTATGAAAGAATTATGTGTTTACTTGTTTCCTCTATCTGGATAAAAATCATGTTAGAAAATAAATCCACTGTGGATATGTATATTGAGAACAAATAATCGTTGGACCATTAGACTGTGTCAAAGTTGACCATCTCGTCTCTACCCCTTCGGGATTAGGCGGGACACTCACTGAGTACACGTTGATTACGTACTCATACTACACTTCTGTGCATTTTTGTTGCACAGGTATATATACCTCTAGCAGCCTATTGGGCGTAGCAGCATGGATGACGCTGGGACTAGGTGAGCTGCATCATTTGAGGCGACCGCAGCTAGAGTAGTTCCTTCCAATGTACTGTATTTACTTTATGTCCACTGTATTCCTGGCGGATGTTGTATTTTATTTCTCTTATCAGTAGTCGCTCATGTACTTGTGACATCGAATTTCTGGGATAGTTTACAACGGATTTGTACTAATCGTTACTATTTAAATTTGAATTCTAGTAGTGAACTTTTATTTATAAAAATGGAGGGAAAAAAACCTTAGATTTTCAAAAGTATTAAAAGAGGAATTAATTGATAAGTTAGTTGGCTGACCTGACAGAGGTGTCCGGCGCCACCACGACTCTTAGTGGATTTTGGGTCATGACAGTTTATGTACTATTTCAAAAAATAATAAAATTATGAAATGAAAGAAAACAAATCAAGTGGTTAGTGAATAATTATATTTGGAAAGCAATCAAAATTTATTTACTATAAGAATGTGAGTCAATTTTAATTGATTTCAACCATAAATTAAATTTCAAATCTAAGTTTTTTTTAATCCTTATTAAATTTTGTCTAAGATCTTTAAGATTATTTCTTAAAAATTCTAAGTGACATTTTCTAAATATGCCACTTGACGTAATGTCATGGTTCACTAGCTTCCTTTTAATATAAATATATATAGAAGATACAAATATTTAAGTTTTTTTATCTTATAAATAACTGTATACTTTATGTAAGATCGTAATTTTTGAAGTCAATAAATCTTTAATATCTTAAGTAAATTTTAGTTTTATTTTTTATTTTAACTTATTTTAAAGTATAAATAGCCATAGGTTATCTCAATTTACGTCTTTTTATATTTTTTATTTTTTTTTATTATAGTTTCTGAATTACTTTTTTACCTCCATATTTCTAGCTAATTTAGAAGAAAATCTATGAGAGAGAGAGAGAGAGAGTGTGTGTGTGTGTGTGTGTATATATATATATATATATATATTTAGATTAGATTTTTCTACTAAATATTTAGATTATATGTAAGATTCATTAAACTACTTTTCCTAATTATGTTTTCATTTATAATTTTTAATAATTAATATTGTCCTATAATTGCCAAACGGCTTCATTTTTGCTTGCCACTTGGTTTAACCACAATGTATACTGCTCTCCTTTTAATATAATATAGAATATAGAAGATATAAATATTTAATTTTTTTTATCTTATAAATAACTGTATACTTTATGTGAGATCTTATTTTACAGCGTGGATTTTTTAATTTTTGAAGTTAATAAATCTTTAATATCTTAAGTAAATTTTAGTTTAATTTTATATTTTAACTTACTTCAAAGTATAAATAGTCATAGGTTATCTCAATTTATGTCTTTTTCTATTATAGTTTTTTAATTAATTTTTTACCTCCATATTTCTAGCTAATTTAGAAGAAAATCCAAGAGTGGATCAATATATATCAATATATATATATATATATATATATATATATATATATATATATATATAAAGAGAGAGATTAGATTGTCTAATATATATTTAGATTATATATAAGATTCATTAAATTACTTCCCTTAATTATGTTTTCATTTATAATTTCTAATAACTAATGTTGTCCTATAATTGCCAAGTGGCTTTGTCACGACCCAAAATCCACTAAGGGTCGTGGTGGCGCCGGACATAAGAAAAAAATTCCCGAATTTCTCTTTAAAACATAATCCAAATATATTCAAGC
This sequence comes from Nicotiana glauca, assembly GCA_026770625.1. Taxonomy (NCBI): domain Eukaryota; kingdom Viridiplantae; phylum Streptophyta; class Magnoliopsida; order Solanales; family Solanaceae; genus Nicotiana; species Nicotiana glauca. The sequence goes on from MU665692.1 coordinate 17,932, forward strand.
CACAAAAGGGCAATAATAACTTTATTAAGTTCAGGCAGCAACACAGGCATGCGCAAATCATACCGAGGCGACGGCCCGATCCAACAAAAATAAATGTGCACTTGCCGAGGGTCGACGGCGCACCTATAGATGCATCTATTAATCTGCCGAGGCATTCGGCCCNCAAATATCCAGGAAAGGTCAATTCTCTTTATTAATTTGGAAAAATTGAAGCTTAAGTCTTTTAGAAATCCAATTATTAATTTAATGCGATTTAAGCAATCTAAGCCATCAATGATCCCACAATTAATCCACATATAACATGCTTTTTGGGTCCTAAACTACCCGGACAATAGCATAATAGTAGCGACGCACGGACTCTCGTCACCTCGTGCGCGCGTAGCCCCCACAACTAGGAGCACATAATCAATTTAACTCGCCTATGGTGTAATTTCCCCCTCACAGAATTAGAAAGGAGACTCACCTCGCTCCGAAGACTCGCAACCGGCATTCTACATCCTTCCGAAGGCTTGAACCAACGCACAACGCCCCAAAACTAACCAATGATCATACAAATCCATTAATATATGCTCAATTATACCTGACAACTCAATTTATAACAATTCCTAACCCCGAACGAAAAGTTGACAAAATACCCTTGGGTCCACGTGCCTGGAATCCGAAATTTCTCGAAGATAAAGATTACCCATAACCTTGGGAACTCAAATATAAAATTTTCTCCTAATTCCATGCTCAAAATCGTGGCTAAAATCTAAGATTTATAATTTTCGAGGTTTTTAACCAAAACCCCAATATTTACTCTAATTTCCATACTTAAATCCATATGTAATTGATGTATTTAACTCAAAAGTAATGGGGATAACTTACCTTAACATAGATGACGAAACCCCTCTTTGAAGCTCTCCAAAAATCGCCCCATGAAGTGAGAAATGAGCAAAAATGACATTGAGCCCGAATAAATGAAGGCCACTATCTTCAGTGGTTTTCGCGTATGCGGAAATATAACCGCCTATGCGGTTCCGCTTTTGCAGATTTTCAGGCTGCTTCTGAGGTCTCTCAAATCACCCGACCAACCACTTCTGCGGAACAAAGTCCGCTTCTGCGGTTCCTGTCCCAAACGTTTACCTCCGCTTCTGCGCTCATTCTTTTCGCAGGTGCGGTCCCGCATTTGCAGCTCCCTGACCGCATCTGTGGTCCCAGCTTCCTCACCAATATCCGCATCTGCGGTATCCCTTCTCGCTTTTGCGGGGCCACTTTTGCGGGGCCGCTTCTGCGGTCCCATTTCCGCAAAAGCGGAAATACGAACAACCAGCAACACCAGCCTTCCTAAAATTCCATTTTTGATCCGTTAACCACCCGGAATCCACCCGAGGCCCCCGGGACCCCAACCAAACATACCAACCAATCCCAAAACACATTACGGACTTGTTTGAGGCCTCAAATCATAACAAACAACACCAAAATCATGAATTACACCACGATTCAAGCTTTATGAACTTTGAACTTTCCAACTTCTACTTCCGATGCTTAAACCCATCAAATCATGTCCGATTGACCTCAAATTTTACACACAGGTCATAATTGACATTAGAGACCTACTCCCACTTTCGAAATTGGATTTCGACCCCAATATCAAAAAGTCAACTCCCAGGTCAAACTCTTCAAACCTTGAAATTTATATCTTTAGTCAAATGGCTTGAAAATGGTCTACGAACCTCCGAATTCACTTCCGATCGTGCCCCCAACTCCAGAATCACTATATGGAGCTATTCACAGTCTCAGAATCAAAAACAAACATCGATAACACTGAAATGCACTCCAAGCCAAACTTATGAAATTTCTTCTAATATGCTAACTTCCACAATAGGTGCCAAAACGCTACCGGGTTATCCAAAACCCGCAACGGGCATACGCCCAAGTCCTAAATCATCATACGAACCTACTGGAACCTTCAGATCCAAATTTCGAGGTCATTTACTTGAAATTCAAATCCTAGCTCATTCTTTCAACTTTAAGCTTTCGAAATGAGAATTCTCTTCCCAAATCAACTCTGGACTTCTTGAAATTTAATTCCGACCACGCGTACAAGTCATAATACCTGAAATGAAGCTGTTCATGGACTCCGACTGCTGAACGGAGAGCTAGTACTTAAAATGACCGGTCAGGTCGTTACACGCGTGGTCGGAATTGAATTTCGAGAAGTCCAGAGTTGATTTGGGAAGAGAATTCTCATTTCGGAAGCTTAAAGTTGAAAGAATGAACTAGGTTTTGAATTTCAAGTAAAAGACCTCAGAATTGGGATCTGAAGGTTCTAGCAGATTCGTATGATGATTTCGGACTTGGGCGTATGCCCGGAGTGAGTTTTGGATAACCCTGGAGCATTTTGGCGCCTATTGTGGAAGTTAGGATTTTAGAAGAAATTCCACAAGTTTGGTTTGAAGTGCATTTCGGTGTTATCAATGTCCGTTTGGAATTTCAAGATTGGGAGTAGCTCCGTATGGTGATTCTGGAGTTGGGAGCGCAATCGGAAGTGAATTCGGAGATCCGTAGGCCATTTTGAAGCCATTTTGCTAAAGTTAGAAAGTTGAAGGTTTTGGAAAGTTTGACCGGGGGATTGACTTTTTTATATCAAGGTCGGAATCAAATTTCGGAAGTTGGAGCAGGTCCGTAATGCCAAATATGACTTGTGTGCAAAATTTGAGGCCAATCGGACGTGATTTGATGGGTTTAAACATCGGAAATAGAAGTTAGAAATTTTAAAGTTCATAAACTTGAATTTGGGGTGTAATCCGTGATTTTTGCGTTGTTTGATGTGATTTGAAGCCTCGAGCAAGTCTGGAATGTGTTTTGGGATTGGTTGGTATGTTTGGTTGGGGTCCCGGGGGCCTCGGGTGGATTCCGGATGGTTAACGGATCAAAATTTGATATTTTGGAAGAGCTGAGTTGCTAGTGTCTGGTATTTCCGCTTCTGCGGACGGGGGACCGCAGAAGCGGCCCCGCAAAAGCGGCAGATGGAGCCGCAGAAGCGGATTTGAGCAAAAATTCGAGGACCGCAGATGCGATCAAGGTTCCGCAGAAGCGGGACCGCATCTGCGGAAATGGATGTCGCAGAAGCGAAAATGTGGGCGGTCAGGGCTGATCGCGGAAGCGGCCAAAAAAAATCCGCAGAAGTGGAACCACATGTGCGGTTGGTCGTCCACAGAAGCGGAAAGTGAGCTGGAGCCCAGAACCGCAGAAGCGGAAAGTGAGCTGGAGCGGAATCGCGAAAGCGTAAATATTTTCGCAGAAGCGAAAATAGCTGGAGCAGTGAGGTTGATTTAAGTTGCGAATTTGGTTCATTTCTCTCATTTTCTTCATTTCATTGGAGAGTTTTTGAGGGTTCAAAGGAAGGTCTTCATCGCCAATGTTGAGGTAAGCCATCCCCTATCACTTTTGAGTTAAATATATCAATTATATATGGATTTAAGCATGGAAATTAGTGTAAGTATTGGGTTTTGGTGGAAAAAAACCTAAAAATTATAAACTTGGATTTTAGCCACGATTTTGAGAATAGAAGTAGGAGAAAATTATATATTTGAATTCCTAAG
>MU665693.1:13120-34436 GCA_026770625.1 Nicotiana glauca
TACCTAAAACTCTGGTGATCGGCGAACCACTCGATGGTCGTAAAACACACTGGAATATTTTATGCAGAAGAAGAAGAAAAGAAGAAGATTCAGAAAATTTCGTAAGTAAATATTCTGAGATTTGAAGGTCTATTTATAGCCAACTTGGTGATGTTTCTGAAGAGCTTTGCAACCTTTCAGAATAGTCATGACTCTTGGAACAGGTGTGACCCTCTGAAGAGATTTGCAATCTTTCAGAACAGTCATGGTTGTTGGAACAGGTGTGACCCTCTAAAGAGGTTTGCAACCTTTCAGAATAGTCATGGCTGTTGGAACAGGTGTGACCCTCTGAAGAGGTTTGCAACCTTTCAGAATAGTCATGACTGTTGGAAATTTTTTTGCAGGAAATTTAAAACGAATTTAAATTAATCCGAAAAACCGGGTCGCGGGTCATCCCTCCATTTCTTTTTTCACCATTTTCTATTCACACCTCTTTTGTTATTATTTATTAAATAACAAATCCAATAATCCCCCACATGAATGGGGAATGACTATAAATTTAAAGGAATGCACGGACGTGTGTGTGTATTACAAACAAGAATTGATTGCATCTGGATATGTAGGTTTCCCTTTGAACTTTCCGTAGTGAACTTATGTCGGATATACTCGGTCAATCGGTAGATTTGATATCTTTGAACCATCGAGCTTTATTGTATACCTAGACAATATAAGTCACACAATCAATCCTTAACCATCTATGGTTCTCACGGTTGTGTTCGTTTCAACCATGAGTACCGCCTGGTTTTATGAGTGCTTAGAGAATGGGCCTTTACTTTCATTCTCCTTGAAGTGGCTTACACTTCACACTCACATAGGTGATTCCTAAACGTGTAATTCTAAAGACACACTATATGGTCATATCCTGCTAGACTTAGAAAATTATTAAAAAGCTTTAAGCTTTATTGATTCATCAAAAAAGCCTTAATGCTTTACCTCGTTTTTGAATATTGTCTTCATCACGAGAAAGGGTTGAGTTAGTTGACAATGTTGAACCGTCATTCATAACTTTATTTGATCTCTTTGAACCTAGCTCTTGGGATCTCCAGTCTGCTAGGTAGAGTTACCGCCATGATGACTTGTCCTAGGCTTTTAACCCCATTCCCTTTTATGATCTTTCAACTGCCTCTCTAGATAGGCCTTTTGTAAGTGGATCCGACACGTTATCTCTTGACTTTACGTAGTCAATTGTGATAACAACACTAGAGAGTAGTTGTCTAACGGTATTGTGTCTCTATCGGATATGACGAGATTTTTCGTTATACATAACGCTCTCTGCCCTACCTATTGCCGCTTGACTATCACAATGTATACATATAGGTGCCAAAGGTTTGGGCCAAAATGGAATATCTTTCAAGAAATTTCGGAGCCACTCAACTTCTTCACCGGCCTTATCTAAAGCTATGAATTTATAATTCATTGTAGAACGGGCGATGCACGTTTGTTTGGATGATTTCCAAGATACTACTCCACCCCCAATTGTGAAAATATATCCACTCGTGGATTTAACTTCAGATGATCCAGTGATCTAATTTGCATTACTATATCCCTCGATCACAGAATGATATTTGTTGTAGTGCAAAGCATAATTTTTTTGGTATGTTTCAGATACCCTAAAACTCGTTTCATTGCCATCCAATGTATTTGATTGGGATTACTTGTAAACCGACTTAGTTTTCTAACAGCACATGCTATATTTGGTCACGTACAATTCATGATATACATCAAACTTTCCAATACTCTTGCATAGTCCAGTTGCGAGTCACTTTCACCTTCATTCTTTTGAAGTGCATAACTTACGTCAATTGGAGTCTTGGCAATTTTGAAATTCAAATACTTGAACTTGTCAAGTACCTTTTCAATGTAGTGAGACTGTGATAATGCTAGACCTTGTGGAGTCTAGCGAATTCTGATTCCTAAGATCACATCAGCAACTCCTAAGTCTTTCATATCGAATTTGCTAGCCAACATACGTTTTGTAGCATTTATATCATGTCATCAACATATAAACAAACAATGACTTCATGACCTGGAGTGTTTTTAATGTAAAAAAATTTGTCACACTCGTTGATTTTAAATTCATTTGCCAACATTATTTGGTCAAATTTTGCATGCCATTGTTTGGGTGCTTGTTTAAGTCCATAAAGCGACTTAACAAGTTTGCAAACTTTTTTTTCTTTACCAGGAACCACAAAACCCTCAGGTTGTTCCATGTAAATCTCTTCCTCCAATTTTCCATTTAAGAAAACTGTTTTAATATCCATTTGATGGATTTCAAGACCATACACGGCCTCTAGCGCCACTAACACCCTAATAGATTTTATCCTTGTTACTGGAGAGTAAGTGTCAAAGTAATCAAGACCTTCCTTTTATCTATAACCTTTGACAACAAGTCTTGCCTTATATTTGTCAATAGTGCCATCAGCTTTAATTTTTCGTTTAAAGATCCATTTCGAACCTAAAGGCTTATTTTCAGGAGGAAGATCAACCAATTCCCATGTATGGTTATCCAAAATTGATTGAATCTCACTATTGACTGCCTCTTTCCAAAATGCTGAATCAGAAGACGACATAGCTTCTTTAAAAGTTTGAGGCTCATTTTCAAGCAAGAATGTCACAAAATCTGGTCCAAAGGAGGTAGATGTTCTTTGACGTTTGCTATTCCTTGGATCTTCTACACTTGGAGTATTTTCCTTTGGTTCTTCTCGAGGTCGTTTAGTTCTTTCACTCAATGACTCGCATTCAGTTTTATACGGATAGATGCTTTCAAATAATTCAGCATTATCTGACTCTATTATCGTATTAACATGAATCTCGGGATTATCAGATTTATGAACCAAAAACCGACATGCTTTACTATTTGTAGCATATCCAATGAAAATGCAATACATTGTTTTTGGTCCAATTTTAACCCTTTTAGGTAAAGGAACATGTACCTTTGCTAGACACCCCTTCACTTTGAAATATTTCAAGTTGGATTTTCTTCCTTTCCATTTTTCATATGGAATAGATTGCGTTTTTGCTGTGGGGTACTCTGTTGAGTATTCGATTAGATGTAAGGATAGATTCCCCCCCACAAACTCTGGGGGTAATCCGGAACTTATTAATAAAGAATTTATCGTTTCTTTTAATGTCTGATTTTTCCTTTCCGCAATTCTGTTAGATTGAGGTGTGTAAGGTGTAGTATTGATGGATAATTCCATATTCCCAACATATTTCTGCAAATGGAGATTCATATTCTCCACCTCTATTATGTTGTTGAGCCAACCACAAGAATTGTTGTTTGTGTCATTATATAGCCAAAATTAATAAATGGTGAAGTTTTTAATCTTCAAACCAATCTGACACATTCAGAATTAATAAACGGTGAAGTTTTTAATCTTCAAACCGAGTATCATCTGATACAACTAGATCAAATAAATGGTGAAGGTTTTAATCTTCAAACCGATTAATATGTGACACAATCAAATTTAATAAACGGTGAGGTTTTTAATCTTCAAATCGAATAATAAATTGGAGTAGAATATCACTAAGATTTTAATCTCCAAAATGAATATAAAGTCACTTAGACTTGAATTTCCAACAAATGAGTAGAAAGTCACGAAGACTTTAATCTCAATGAACGAGTACAAAATCACGTAGATTTTGATCTCGAAGCAGGAGAGAAAATTACGAAGATTTTATTCTTCATAACCGGTTTAGAAAATCACAAGAATTTTAATTCCCTTTCCAAATGGTTTTTCAACTAAACCATTATAACACTTAAACAGTTTGATCTTTTTCTCTAATCAAACACATATATGTTCATCTTTACATATATTAAGATCTCAAGAATATTTTCAAGTATTAGATGTAGACCTAACTCATATCTTACAACCTTGAAATAACTTTTTCACATAATTTCAAGCATGCTGCCAAAGTTATATACCAAAAGATATAACTAATATAACCTTAGTTATTCTTAATTAATTTGCATGCAAGACACAATATATATTTGAGATCACCACATAATGAATATCTACTCTAACATTTATACAAAATGAATTTCATAAATCACAAAGAGTAGAAAGTTAATTAAAAATTAGTCAAGTAAAGAAATCATAACCCAATTTTTTATTTCCATCAAGCCGTTTCAATTTTCCAGCAAAGATACGATGCATCAGATTCTTGCGGCTTCTGCAATTGCTGGATCTAAAAGTAAGTTATCACAAATTCCTTTGAAGTATCTTATCCGGTGTTTAATTTCTTTTCCTTGATAATATGACTTATTCCAAGAATGACATGGAATAAAATCTTGTCAAATGGGACAAATGAATTAGTTATTGAAGGCATTGCACCGTCATTCTTTGTGATTCTGTCAATTATTATCCAACTCTTCTCTTTTATGAAATGGCTTCAAGAGATATATTATACCACTGGATAAGAGTGACCACTAGGCAGTACAAAACCTTGTTAGAAAGCCATAAAACATTTGCGAAGAGCAACTTCTTGTTAAAAATATATAACATAAAACCCGGAATATGTCTATTTTAGTAGCCACCAGAAACACAAATTATTTAATGGCGTCTGTGTCCTGTAATGCAAAAATGCATTCTTCAAACCAGACAAACAACCATCACGCATGCATGTGAGTCCAACCTGACGCCATAGTGAACTTGCATATTTCATTCCTATATCTCCAAAAAGTGCCACAAACCAATTGCAACCTTTCCGTATTTTCTCGTTCTTGTTTAATCTCCAATCAATAGAATACAGATTATAATAAATTAATTTCCTTAAGATTGTTATTAACCTGTATTGCTGTAAGTAAATAAAACAGTAATCTTTCTGAAAAATAAAACAGAAAGTTAGTAGGACCAATTCTGAAAAATAATATTCGAACTTCAAAATAATTTTTGAAACATTAAAGGAACAAATTCTGAATACACAGTGTGTCCTTAAGGAAATTATTCCCCTCAAGTACCCGAGGTTATGGAATATATCCTCCCAGGATAGAACGATTTAACTCACCAGTGTATCGGTACCTAAAACTCTGGTGATCGGCGAACCACTCGATGGTCGTAAAACACACTGGAATATTTTGTGCAGAAGAAGAAGAAGAAGATTCAGAAAATTTCGTAAGTAAATATTTTGGGATTTGAAGGTCTATTTATAGCCAACTTGGTGATGTTTTTGAAGAGTTTTGCAACCTTTCAGAATAGTCATGACTGTTGGAACGGGTGTGACCCTCTGAAGAGGTTTGCAACCTTTCAATTGCGGTTGCCCCTTTTGCTTTTTTCTGTTTTGTATATCTTGTGCTTTGCTAAAGGAAATAGCGGACTCATGGATTTTAGGCGTTGGTCTATTTTTAGGTGTTAGGTACTATTATATAGGGATATGGATTAGGTTAGGGGTATGGGCCTAGGAATTATGGGCTAGGTCCAAAAATAGGCCTAAAAATGGGTTGCTCGAGCCCAAGTTTTATTTTTTCTCCGCAAATGAGACTAAAATACGATCTCATTTATTAATTAGTCCTACTTAAGTAAAATAACTATTAAAATAAACTATTTTTTTTATTTTTTCAAGGTTAAAAATGACTAACAAAACATTAATGGAATAATTTCTGTAATTTTTATTTTTCTTGTAATAAAATAAAATAAAAGAGTAGAAATTAGTTAAAATTGCTATATTAGACCTAGATTAAATATTTACGTGCTAAAATATGAAAAATCTTGGAAAGGGTCAAAAATCACATATCTATAATACCAAACAACTAAAGGGGGCAAGTGTGGAAGCATAGCAATCAGCAATGTCGGGAACCAAACCCGACGTATAAGTAGAGGCCATCAAAGACCCGGACAATGTAGAGGCTTGCAAGGAAAAAATGGAAGATCTCGATCCCGTCCAATTGTATAACACCGATAGCAAAAAAAGGGCTTATATTGGGCACAACCTCTTGGAGCCAGGTAAGTATCGTGAATTTTTAACTAACAACTCCAATTTATTTGATTTCTCCTACTCAAATATGGCAGGAATTCCAAGAGACATCGCCACACACAGGCTGAATGTCAATCCACTCTATCCGCTGGTACACAAATAAGGAGAAAATTCAATGCCACAATCAAGGAGGCGGTTAGCGAGGAGGTTGATAAATTACTCGCCAACGGTCCAATCAGAGAGTCGAAATACCCCCAGTGGGTCACTAATGTGGTCATGGTAAAAAAGAAGAACGCGAAATGGCGAATGTGTGTTGACTTCACCGATCTGAACAAAGCATGCCCGAAGGACTCTTTTCCGTTACCTCACATCGACCAACTTATCGATGCAACAACGGGGCACAAACTGCTAAGCTTCTTAGACACCTACTCCGGCTATAACCAACTTCTAATGGATGAAGAAGATCAAGAAAAGAGTACTTTCATCACTCATCAAGGAACGTATTGCTATAAGGTGATGTCATTCGGGCTCAATAATGCAGGGGCCACGTATCAAAGGTTAGTCACCAAAATATTCAAAGAACAATTCAGTAAGACCATGGAGGTTTATATCGATGACATGCTAGTGAAGTCGATGAAGAAAGAGGATCACATTGGTCATTTGAAGGAAGCCTTTGAGATATTAAAGCAGTTCGGGATGAAACTGAATCCCGAAAAATGTGCCTTCGGCGTAACTTCATGAAAGTTCCTTGGTTTCCTAGTGTCACAACGGGGAATCGAGGTCAACCCAGATCAAATCCGGGCCATCGATGCAATACCGGAGATACTGACTAGCAAAAAAGCAGGTGCAGAAATTAACAGGGTGAATAGCTGCCCTATCAAGATTCATTTCATGATCCTCGGATAGATGCCACAAATTCTTTAATGTACTAAGAAAGGATCACGGGCTGCAATCGAATGAAGAATGTGTCGACGCCCTAAGAAAACTGAAAACGTATCTATCCTTGCCACCACTGCTCGTGAATGCGGACCGGGGTGAATGTCTACTTGTGTATCTGGTAGTTTCTGAAGTTGCGGTAAGCGCAGTCTTGGTCCGTAAAAATAATGGTACGCAATCTCCGATTTACTATATCAGCAAAACCTTAATCGATGCCGAAACAAGTGTCACGCCCCAAACCTGGGGACCCCGACGGGCACCCGGTACCTTACTCAACCGAGTACCAAAGTAATGTATCTTTTTTATTACATCATCATATGCATGTGACATACGGGCCTAATAGGCCAACATAATCATTTATAAACTCAAACATAGGCCGACAAGGCCGTCATAACTATTACAACTGACAAACCAACCAACTATGCATACAAAGCCCGAAAGCCCAATATATTGCACTAACTAACAAGATATGTCTACAAGCCTCTACTAATGGATATACTATGATCGGAACGGCTCTCCGACCTACTCATGACATATATACGTATATATACAAGATATACATAACGCTCTAGACCCAAAAACTCCGAAAGGCATGGAGCTTACCGATCACGCTGAATTCGGGCAACACTTATTGAAGAGGCCTACTCGTCTGTCTGTCTGACCTGAACGCATGAAATGCAGCGCCCCCAGAAAAGGGATGCCAGTACGAAATAATGTACTGAGCATGTAAGGTAATATACTGAAATCTGAAATTGAACTGATAATATAATAACTGCAAGTAGCTGGAAGTCAAAGATAATCTGAAGATATGCTTACCTGCTGATACTGACTCAATTCTCTCAATATAGTAAGTAAAATAGTTGTCCGACCTTATAAGGCTCGGTATACGTATTTATATCTGCTCTGCCGTAGTAGGCTCGCTCATAAGCGCTCGGCCATACTAGGCTCTATATCTCGACAAACTGGGCTCGCTAATATGCGCTCGGCCACAGTAGGATCATCATATCACTTACCATCTGATCAGAGGTTGCCCAATAGGGGCTTGCCCACCAATTATAGATCGATGGTAATGAAAATACTTTTAATACTTTATATATATAAACTCTCTGCTCTCCTGACTGAAAGAAGGAAATACTCAACCGAATATGAAGTCCCGATAAGGAGAATATTATAACTTACAATACTAGGAAAATATGCACAATTTGCGAGACTAGCAAAATATACGTAAATTTCGGGATATGAATGTAATGACGAGATCATGCCAAATGAAAGTAGAGCTTAGCCTTAACATACCCGGAGTAGGAAAAACTCCATATATTACTCCGTTGGAAAACGTTCATTGACTGAGCGAAACTTGCCCCTGCTCCTTTAAACATTCACGGACGAAATTCTTCTGGTTCCTTGAAATTTATTGAACGAATCACGTTTATTTTGCTTGGAAGGACTAAAGCTTCTGTTTCTAATGTCTTAGACAGAACGTATGCTAAGGCTTCTGTTGGTTCCTAATGTCTTTGGTTTTAACCAAAGACAGAATATGTATTTTTTCTATTGAATTGGTAACTAACTCTTAAGATAAGACTTAAATGTAGTCAAATCTTATCATCTTCATGGTTAGCCGTTTGGCAAAGTAGTATACTTAGTCATTTTCCAAATCTTGTGGCTCTTGCCACGTGGGGTAGGGTGAGATGATTTATTAATTTTTTTTTATTCACTTATTAGTTAACTAGGTAATGTCCTGTTACCCGATAATTAATTAATTACTCGCATAATTTAAAAATTACCACAAATTACTTAAAAATTCTATTTATTTTTAAAATACTTCTTTTATATTTTATATATTATACTATCGTGGTCATATGGTACCTTGAATGGTACTAGTTTATAATTATCGGGTATTATCTCTCTACCCATATTTTATTCCAAATTATCCACTTACAACGAAACTCGTTTTCTTTAATCCGTATACCCATTTATGCTCCATAACACTTATTTATCACTTGTTATAAATAGTGTAATCCTTATAATCTCCAAATACTCTTTTACTTGGACTGATGTCAATTACCTTACGCCAAATTTCACGTACAATACTTCAGGGTGCAACATCGTCGTAACTTTACTGGAAGTGTGACATCACCATAATGTAATACTGCGGAACATGATATCGACGTAATATTGCGGGGCGTAACATTATTCCCCCTTTTGGAATATTCGTCCTCGAATGTTGAATGATGCACTTATCATTTTCGTAACTTATACCTTCCGAATACTTTAGAACTTACCTTGCCGTCTAGGCAACTATTCTGTGAATGAATCCAAAATTCCAGGGCATTCCCCCCTTAGGCCTCCTTCTCACCTCATGACTTGTAGTCGAAATCCTCCCAATTTCGTAACTATTACTACCTTTCATCATGCAGCCTATACAATTTTGACCTTGTAAGTGTGCCAAATCTCTAGGATTCATATGTAGAGCTTGATAAGATGTCCCTTTGGGCTTATATGAGTATACTGAAGTTCTTCGCTCGGTACTTTATTGAATTCACGAATATTGCTATATCTCACCGCGTAGGTCCGTTTAGCCATCCGTATGAATTTACTGCCATAACTCTTACTTTGATTTTTAGTTACTGAGGTCGACGACCAAACTCCAGGTTAATCTCTCACTGCTTATCATATATGTATAAGTCTAAGTCCTTTAATACTTCCTCATTACTGTTCATCTTAGGAATGATTGTCTAATCTCATCTCGTACTTTGTAACTTTTATCCATCCATTGTCGATTCAATCTATAATCTTCCATCGATAACTTGAAACTTCTTACGTAATACATTGTCACTAGGGCTTATGTTGCATCGAGGAATATTTGAAGTGACTTTCTTGATCCACTTAGAGGTGATACTGTACTTCAATGACCGTATTTTACAGCATCCCAAGGTGATTCACTTATGTGGGTATTTTAATCTCGTACGAACCATGCAATCCTCTTCAAATCATTACTCACTCGAAGACTTAAACGTCATCCTTTATCCATCACGATTACACCCTTATTGTACTATCAGGGCAGCATTCCATCTTTTCTGAATGCTACTAGTCTTAGACTCATTTGAGTTCATTCAGGCTATACTTATCTTTCTATAACTTTAGAGAAACCATTAGCTCTTCTTGTTTTCATGGTCTTAATCCCGAGGACTTATCCATTTATACTACTTGCAACCTTTCTTCAACTTGCTTGCACCATAAATTTACTTATGTCATTCTGGGACATCAAGCGATACATGACATCGTCTCTAACTCTTCTTTACTATCTGAATTAGCCTATTCAATACCTAGAAACCACAAGCTATGAGATATGTCACTGACTATGCCGCTACCATTCAATGATATTGTATCCTAGCACTTCTAGACTTCTATCCGAAGTATGTATTATTCATATTTTCTGCCTTGAATATCTCGTACGCTTTTCACCTTTTCCCTTACTTACTTAAAATCTCGTATCATATCTTCTATCTCTTTCATAACCTTCCTTCCACCTAGGTGTAATTCACGTCCATTACTTGAAGCTTTATTATAATACTCGCACCTCTGGTACATACACAATCCGGTAGGAGATTTGTACTGACTTCCTATGAGGCTGGTACTTCTTCTAACTGGCTTCCTTGTCGAGCCATTATAGATTATGGTCGTTGTGATTTCTCTCGAACATCTGATATTAAGAGTGATTCTCTCATGTTCTCAAGCACAACTTCTATAATTTTTCTACGTCCAATAATCAGACTCTTGACTTACTTGGGTGATGTAATTCTTTAGCTTCCTCTTCCTTCCAATCAGCCTTCGTGTAGGCTTAAGTTATCTTCCGATCCGGGGCTCATGGTATCAGTTATTACCTTAGCCTTTCATGGGCGTTATGGAATATCCATCCATGATACAATCTTTCATGGAATATCTATCCATGATACGATCTTCTAACAATTCAATCATGTGTCTACGCCCTGGGCTCAATTCTTTTTTTAAACTTATATCGGAGTCTTCTATGGTTGTATGATTGTCAACAAATATGTTGCCTGGATAATGCTCCAAAATCTTGAGTGTATCCATAACGTACTAGCTCTGGATCATTGATCGAATAATTCCTTTCGTTCCATCTCAGCTTTCTTTAAACGTGTGCAATTACTTTTCCTGGTCTTTCTGCCCCTTGTTGCGTCCATACTTAGCTTATCTTGGTGCCCACACTTGCTAGAATTTTCATACAACTCATATGATCTCAAATATGACTTTTAATTCTTACTTCCCGTTCATTACCCACGGTAGATGCCATTTACCTTTGGAATGCTTACAATGTCGTTGCGAGATTGTTGTTACATGACCATTTCCTTTTTAGGTCGTTGTGCTTACGTTGAAGCCTTCTTTATTACCTCCTCAGCTAGTCTTTCATTGTAGTATTTTGGGAGAACCCTTGACTCTTGTAAAGCTGTGACGGACCTTTTTAATGTCCTTACTTGTCTATAATCATTTGTAGTTGCTTACTTCCATGCCCTTGTGCTCGTATGGTTGCTTCTGTACTGATATTTTGACTGCCTTCTCAGTGAAAATTTCTTTTATCCCCGTAACACTCATACGGTACTTTTAACTACTTCGACTCTTGTTTGAATATATCTCGAGTATTATAATGATGTTCTACAAGGCTAAATTCTCCATGTTGGGCTCTACTATGTTTATATTACACGATCTGATGACTCGTCTGTGATCTCCTGTTTAGCCATAACTGAGATCTTCCCGACTAATTACTATCTACTCGTTGGCCCATTCTCATAGCAATATTCCTCGTAATCTTTATTTGGTTATTTACCTTGTTTTAACTTACGTCTCGCACTGGCTCCTTATTTATTAATAACAGCTCGGGCAGGAACCTTTACTTCCTCTCCTTGACGTCGTGCTTGCATAATATTCTTGAATTGTAGCGTATCTCTAAGATTTGGATAAATTCCATCTCGTTCTTCTTTCATTTATCGCATTCTTCCTTTCCCATTCCATAGTCACTAGAACCATTTAATTTTGACTTAATGCCACATTACCCTATATTCCCCCCTTTAGGGGTGTACTAAAAGCTGAAGCCACGAGGATCTCCAATAGATGTTTTACCTTTTCATCTTTGGCGTCGTTTCTCAATGTCAATGATCCTTACTTGCCTTGCGGCAATTTTTCTGTACCAAGGATGACAAATTCCCTCTCTTGCGACAGTGACACTTAGCGTAACTAGCACATACAGTCTCTTAAGCTTAACTTTGCTCATATTGCTTGCTCTAGGGAAGCGTCTCCCTGAATGACTATTCTCTAATTCATCGTAAATCTTCTCCTGTAGTCCCTTCTATTACTGCCAGAACTAAAACTAAAATTCCCATGAGGCCGAGTACTTTCCAATCATTCAGTCACTAATTCATATTTAGTTTATCTTTTTTACCAGTCCATATTGATTTCTGTTACTCTAGGGATTAACTCTCCCCTCTGGTAGTCGTGTTGGAGTCAGGAACTTATTTCTCGAAATGAGGATATAACCTTATGTCCTATACTCTTTTGTTGTCTTAAGGCCCATCACCTTTCGTTTCTTCCTTCATTTGACTATAAGTTCTGTAACACTCTACCGTTTTTATCCATGTGTCACAACTTTTTCATAATGCTTTCTTATCTATCTTCTCATTACTCTGCTAATTTTTTTGCATATCCTTTTTCTTGTGAAAACTTCAATATGACATTCTTTCTCTTTTAGATTTCCTTTGCTCCATCTAGTGGCTCTTCAAGTTGCTTAACGTTCTCGCTTTACAAGGGACGAGAGCCACACTAAGGTAATATTTATCCCTTCAAGGCTTATAGTGCATGTTTTTGTAGTACTCATATCTGGCTGCACTATTTTATAGTGCACCATCTGGGTGTCTCATAAAGAGATCTATTAGAACATTTTTAATATCCTTCGAAAATGTTAACTGACGCAAACAATTCATCCATCATATCTTCTTATACTACCTCTGTTAATTCCCATAGGGAATATCTAGAATGGGTGCAGCCAATTGTATATACCTTTGTTACTATTGAATATAACTCAAAAAGCTCATGTTCCTCTACCTCAATTATAAACGTTGTTAACCTACATTAACTGGGTACCCCGTACCCTTTTTCACCTTGCTCCTTTTACTTGCTGAAACTTATACTTATCTTCTTAATCTCCTATTGTCCTTTACCACTAAAATGGATAGGCATTCTTGCCTTAAGGCTTCTTATCAGGAAGCTTCCTTCAGTACACCCATGGTATGCTAAAGACCTCACATTTACTTTATTGAAGGCATCATACAAAAATCCAATTCCTCTGACTCAGCTCGTCCACAACTATCTCTCTTTCCAACCTTCATTCCGGATATAGGTATCGTTTTATTACGAATTAAAAAAATTGGAATTTAAATTCTTATAAGTGAGCTCTACCACACGATCTAGAGTAAGAATAAAAAGTGACAATCCTAAATGCCTTGTAGCCTCCTGCTTATAAGTGTGGTGCACGACACACCCATAAACAAGACTCTACTAGACACGGCTTGTAGACTCCCTAGGAAAGAACTGCTCTGATACCACTTTTGTCAAGCTCGAAACTTGGGGACCCCGACGGGCACTCGATACCTTACTCAACTGAGTACCAACGTAATGTATCTTTTTTATTACATCATCATATGCATGTGACATACAGGCCTAATAGGCCAACATAATCATTTATAAACTCAAACATAGACCGACAGGCCGTCATAATTGTTACAGCTGACAAACCAACCAACTATGCATACAAAGCCCGAAAGACCAACATACTGCACTAACGGACAAGATATGTCTACGAGCCTCTACTAATGGATATATTGTGATCGGAACGGCTCTCCGACCTAATCATGAAATATATACATATATATACAAGATATACATAACGTTCTAGACCCGAAAACTCTGAAAGGCATGGAGCTTACCGATCATACTGAACTCGGGCAACACTTATTGAAGAGGCCTACTCGTCTGTCTATCTGACCTGCACGCATGAAATGCAGCGCCCCCAGAAAAGGGACATCAGTACGAAATAATGTACTGAGTGTGTAAGGTAATATAATGAAAGCTGAAACTGAACTGATAATATAATAACTGCAAGTAGCTGAAAGTCAAATATAATCTGAAGATATGCTTACCTGCTGATACTGACTCAATTCTCTCAATATAGTAAGTAAAATAGTTGTCCGACCCTATAAGGCTCGGTATACGTATATATATCTGCTCTGCCGTAGTAGGCTCACTCATAAGTGCTTGGCCATACTAGGCTCTGTATCTCGACCAACTGGGCTTGCTAATATGTGCTCGGACACAGTAGGATCATCATATCACTTACCATTTGATCAGAGGTTGCCCAATAGGGGCTTGCCCATCGATTAGCTCGATGGTAATGAAAATACTTTTAATACTTTATATATATAAATTCTCTGCTCTCTTGACTGAAAGAAGGAAATACTCAACCGAATATGAAGTCCCGATAAGGAGAATATTATAACTTACAATACTAGGAAAATATACGCAATTTGCAAGGCTAGCAAAATATACGTAAATTTCGGGATATGAATGTAATGACGAGATCATGCCAAATGAAAGTAGAGCTTAGCCTTAACATACCCGGAGTAGGAAAAACTCCTTTGTTACTCCGTTGGAAAACCTCCATTGACTGAGCGAAACTTGCCCCTGCTTCTTTTAACATTCACGGATGAAATTCTTTGTGACGACCCAAAGGGTCCTCACTGAATTTCTCTCTTTTTCCGTGCTTCTGAGGCCTTAAAAACCTTACTTTTAGTTGCCTCAATTTACGTACACATTCCAGACGCGTAGCCGGAAAGATTATATGTTAAATTCTGTGAAAAATTTCAAAATGTAGCTTTAAAATAATTAAAGTTGACTTCGGTCAACATTTTTGATAACGGGCCCGGACCCGGACCCAGACCCAGACCCATGATTTGACGGTCCCGGAGGGTCCGCAGAAAAATATGGGACTCGGACATGTGCCCGGAGTCGAAATCCAAGGTCTAGAACCCGAGGAAAAGAATTTTTCTGTGAAATTGTTTTTTTGGAATTATTAAGGAAAATGGAAATGAAAATTGATTAAAAGACTATGGTATCGGGCTCGTATTTTGGTTTTGATGCCCGGAACAAGTCTCAAATATGTGTTAAGCACTTTCTGTAAAGTTTTCGGACGTCATTTGACGTGTTTTGGACCCAAATACCTAAAGTTCGAAGTTTATGAAGTTAAATGAAAAATGATGATTTTGGGGTTTGATTCAATGATTTTGTTGTTATTTTGGCTGTTTAATCGCTCGAGTAAGTTCGTAGGATGTTGTTGAGTTAGTGTGTGTGCTTGGTTAGGAGCCACGCGAGCTCGGGAGTATTTTCGGAGGTGTTCGGGGTAGTTTTGGACTTAAGAGATGTAGCAGATTTTCTGCAATTTTTGCCCAGACATTTGCTTCTTCGCGTTCGCAGCACTCAGCTCGCGTTCGCGTACCAGTAGGCTTTCCCTTCTTCGCATTCGCGGACAAGTCCCCGCGTTCGCGTAGCCTTAGTTCCCCCTTCATCGCGTTCGCGAGCCCCTTCTCGTGTTCGTGTATAAGCAAATCCTGGACCCCCAGTTCATCCTTCTACGCGGTCGCAACTAGTACCCCATGTTCACGATGCCTTGACTTCTTTACCCTTCGCAAACGCGGCCCCCTTCCCGCGAACGCTAAGGGCATTTTTGCCCAGAGATCTTTAAAGCCTAAAAATAGAATAGTTACGGGATTATTCCCATTCTTTCATAAAACTTGTCTTCTCCAAGCTCTAGGGGCGATTTTTGAAGCTCTTCTTCACCAAAGTCTTTGGGTAAGTAATTTCCCACCTAATTCCTTCACTCTTCTTCATTAATTACTGAAATCCTAGACCTAAATCATGAAATCAAAGTAGAAATTAGGGGTTTTGGGTAGAGTTAGGGTTTTGAGAATTTTGGGTGATTCAACCTCAATTTGGGGTTGAATCTTAAAACAAATTGCATATTTGAACTCGTGGGGTTATGGGTAATTGGGTTTTGGTCCGAGCCTCGTGTTTGGACCATGTGGGCCCGGTGTCGAATATCGGTATTTTTGGAAGAATGCTAGAAAATTCATATCTAGACTATGGGATGTTGCCATTGAGTCTTTATTTATATTATAGAATTAATTATGCATAGATATCATTGTTTCAGAGTCGGATTGTAGAGGAAAGGCGTTATTTGAGGATTGATTGCTATTTTTTGGATCGAGGTAAGTGTTTGATCTAACTTTGGCTTGAGGGAATAGGATTAGAGTATTATTATTTGCTAATTGCTAAATGATCGAGTACGGTGTATAGGCATGGTGACGAATATCTATACACCGGTGTCTAGCATGACCGTGGGTCCTTGTATGTACTTATCCTGATATTGTTATGACTCTTCCATGTTAATTGACGAACTCTATGCAATGTGAAGAGTATGAGGACTAATTATGAATTGTAAATTCTTTGGAGCATTCGCTCGAACAACAAAAGGACTATTGAGTAGGAGATGAAAGAAATAGAAAGAGATATGATTAATCCCTTGTCGGGATGGTTTGAGTATATTGATTATCTCCGTTCCCGGGATGTGAAAGTTATTGTTGTTGCTCCCTTGCCGGAATTTAGCTATTTAATTGTGTTTTTCCCTTGTCGGGACATTTCATATTATTTGTTTATCCCCTCGCCCCGTTTGGTTTTGATTATTGTTTAGGTGAGGAAGAGTGATAATGCACGAAGGGTCATTCCGTGCCATGTTTTGATTATATTTGCACGAAGGGTCATTCCGTGCCATGTTTTGATTATATTTGCACGAAGGGTCATTCTGTGCTATAATTTGATTATAAGGGTCATCCCTTGCCATGTTTTGATTATATATGCATGAAGGTACATTCCGCGCTCTGATTTGATTATAATTGCACGAAGGATCATTCCGTGCCATAATATGAGAGTTATGTGAGGGAAAGCACGAAGGGTGATGCCGTGCACTTTATTTGATTGCTTTTGGTGAGAATGAGAGTAAAAGCACGAAGGGTGATGCTGTGCACTTTATTTGATTGCTTTTGGTCAGAATGAGAGTAAAAGCACGAAGGTTGATGCCGTGCAACTGTTAATTTTCCTGCCCTCGTTAATTATTGTTATTGTCCTATTTCTTACTTAAATTGTTAACTTTATCTCCAGACTGTACTCCCCCATAGTATGCTTCCCTCCTTCTTAACCGTCTAATTTCTGTATTCTTCCCTTTTTTTGCATATATATATTGAACTGTAGAGGTTGATTTGGGAGTCCTGTCTAGCCTCGTCACTACTTCGCTGGGGTTAGGCCAGGCACTTATCAGCACATGGGGTCGGTTGTGCTGATGCTACACTTCTGTGCTCTTTTGCACAGATCACGGTACTAGAGCAACTTTTGGACCACAGCGGTAGGGTATTGATCGGGAGCTGACTTCAGTCCAGGGACTTATGAGGTAGCCTTGCTGGCTTTCGCGGGCCGGGGTCCCTTTCTATGTTTTCAGTTTGTTTTCATTGTACCGAGGCAGACATTTATGTATTTCTATCCAGACTTATTTGTAGCACTCTTTAGTGGTTCGTGAGATAGCGACACCAGTCTTGGGGTAGAGAAATATTAAACTTCCACATTTTGGGTTTTCAGTTATCTATGTTTTACAGACTTCCGCTTTTATTTAAATGACTCGTTATTTTTATTATTGTTGGGTTGTTATCAGAAATGTTTAAATGCTTGGCTTGCCTAGCTCCGACAGTAGGCGCCATCACGACTCTCGATGGTGGGAAATCCGGGTCGTGACAGTTGGTATCAGAGCTCTAGGTTACATAGGTCTCGCTACTCACAGACAAACTTGGTAGAGTCTGAGGGATCGGTACGGAGACGTCTGTATTTATCCCCAGAGTCTATGGAGTTAGGAAAAATTTCACTTTTGTTCTTTCTTATAGTGCGATTCTGTTTCTCAATACTGATTGTCTTTCTACTTTGTTCTTTCGCAGATGACGAGAACACGTGCTTCCTCCTCTATCGCGCAGCAGCCCGAGCCTCCAGCAGTAGCTCCTGCGAGGGGCAGAGGCCGAGGCCGTGCCAGAGGCCGAGGCAGGGGCAGAGCTCAGCCCCGGGCAGCAGTTCCAGAGGTGGAGCCTCATATTGACTATGATGAGGAGGTTCCAGCCCCAGCAGCTCTGGTGGGCCCAACTCAAGTCCCAGGAGGGGTCATGGTCACCCCAGATCTTCAGGACGCTTTAGTCAGATTGGCAGGCTTTATGGAGAGCGTCACTAGAGTGGGTTTGCTTCCAGTAGCACCAGCCACTTCTCAGGCTGGAGGAGGGGTTCAGACTCCTGCTACACGTACTCCGGAGCAGGTAGCTCCCCAGGCTCATGTCCCAGTGGTTCAGCCAGCTGTGGCAGCTCAGCCAGGTATTGCAGCCCAGGCCGGTGATGAAGCGGCTATGTCTTCGGATGCTTTGTGGAGACTTGATCGGTTCTCCAAGCTCTTCACCACCACATTCAGCGGTGCTTCATCAGAGGATCCACAAGATTTCTTATTCAGCTGCCATGAGATCCTTGGGACTATGGGTATTGTGGAGACCAATGGGGTCGACTTCGCCACCTTTCAGCTTGCAGGATCCGCCAAGACTTGGTGGAGGGACTATTGTTTATCTAGATTAGTAGGGTCGCTAGTACTGATATGGGATCAGTTTGCAGAGTTATTTTTGGAGAAGTTTCTCCCAGTCACTCAGCGGGAGGCACTTCGCAGGCAGTTCGAGCACCTCCAGTAGGGCTCCATGACAGTTACGTAGTATGAGACTCGGTTCATTGATTTGGCATGCCATGCTATCTTTATACTCCCCACAGAGCGAGAGAGGGTGCGGTGGTTTATTGATAGATTGATTCAGCCGATCCATCTCCAGATGGCTATGGGAGCTGGTAGTGAGATTTCCTTTCAGGAAGCAGCCAATGCGGCCCGTAGAGTGGAGATGGCTTTTGCACGAGGAGGTGGTCATGTGTCGGATAAGAGGCCTCGTCATTCTGGTAGGTTCAGTGGTACCTCGTCTGGAGGTAGGGATTCTAATGGTAGAGGCCATTCACCGAGGCTCTTTCAGTCAGCACTCCAGGTTTCTCATAGTACTCCAGGCGGTGGTGGTTCTCAACAGCATTTTTCTGATCAGCAGCCCATCAGTGCACCTCCACTTCAGAGCTTCTAGGGAGGACATTCAGGTCGATAGGGCCAGTAGTCTCAGCAGCCGAGGGCTTGTTATGGTTGTGGTGACCCAGGTTACATTGTCAGATTTTGCCCTCGAGCCTCGGGTAGCTCTCAGCAGTAGGATCCTCGCCCCATGATTCGGGCACCAGGTGATCCACAGCTTGCCCAGCCAACTAGAGGCGGGGATAGGGATCATAGATGTGGAGCTAGAGACCGTAGAGATGGAGCTCGGACCGCCAGAGGTAGAGGTCATCCAGCAGCCGATCGTCCCAGAGATCTGATTCAGGGAGGTGGGGCCCAGCCCCATTGTTATGCTTTGCCAGCCAGGCTAGAGGCTGAGTCTTCAGATGATGTTATTACAGGTACTATTCTGGTCTGTGATAGGGATGTTTCAGTGCTATTTGACCTTGGGTCTACGTATTCATATATGTCGTTTATTTTGCACCTTACCTGGCTATGCCTAGTGATACTTTGGGTATCCCTGTTTATGTATCTACACCGGTGGGTGATTCTATAGTGGTCGACCGAGTTCATCATTGCTGTGTGGTAGTGTTTGAGGGTCTTGAGACTCGTGTTGATTTATTGATTTTAGACATGGTGGATTTCGACGTTATATTAGGGATGGATTGGTTGTCCCCGTATCATGCTATCTTGGATTGTCACGCCAAGACCGTGACCTTGGCTTTACCAGATTTGCCCCAATTGGAGTGGAGAGGGACCCCAGGACATGCCACCCGCAGCGTTATTTCATATGTAAAGGCTCGACGCATGGTCGAGAAGGGGTGTTTAGCTTATCTGGCATATGTTCGCAATTCCAGCATAGAGGTTCCTTCTATTGACTCTATTCCTATTGTTCGGGAGTTCCCCGAGGTTTTCCCTTCAGACCTGCCGGGTATGCCGCCTGACAGGGATATTGATTTCTGTATTGATCTGGCCCCAGGCACACAGCCCATTTCTATTCCGCCGTGTCACATGGCCCCTCCAGAGATGAATGAGTTAAAGGACTAATTGCAAGATTTGCTAGAGAAGGGATTTATCAGGCCTAGTGTTTCTCCTTAGGGTGCGCCGATTTGTGAAGAAAAAGGATGGATCGATGAGGATGTGCATTGATTACCGGCAATTGAACAAGGTGACGATAAAGAACAAGTATCCACTGCCGAGGATTGATGATTTGTTTGACCAGTTTCAGGGTGCAAAGGTGTTTTCAAATATAGACTTGAGATTTGGCTACCATTAGCTAAGAATTAGGGCATCTGATGTCCCTAAGACAATATTTTGCACTCTGTATGGGCATTATGAGTTTTTGGTCATGTCATTTGGGTTGACCAATGCACCAGCAGCATTTATGGAGTTGACAAACCGAGTGTTCAAACCTTACTTGGACCTGTTCGTGATAGTATTTATTGATGATATTCTGGTGTACTCCCGCAACCAGGAGGAGCACGTGCAGCACCTCAGAGTGGTTCTTCAGACTCTGAAGGATAGTCAGTTATATGCTAAGTTCTCAAAGTGCGAGTTCTGGTTGAGTTCGGTTGCATTTCTGGGTTATGTCGTATCAGCAGAGGGTATTCAGGTGGACCCGAAGAAGATTGAGGAAGTCAAGAACTGGCCTCGACCAGCATCAACTACTGAGATTCGGAGTTTCTTAGGGTTAACAGGTTATTACCGCCGGTTCGTGGAGGGATTTTCATCCATAGCAGCCCCGATGACCAGATTGACCCAAAAGGGTGCCCAGTTCAGATGGTCAGATGAGTGTGAGGAGAGCTTTCAAAAGCTCAAGACAACTCTGACTACGGCACCGATATTGGTTTTGCCCACAGGCTTAGGGCCTTATACAGTTTATTGTGATGCTTCCCGTATTGGGCTTGGTGCGGTATTGATGCAGGATGGCAGAGTCATTGCTTATGCTTCGAGAAAATTGAAGATCCACGAGAAGAATTATCCGGTTCATGATCTAGAGTTAGCAGCCATTGTTTATGCTTTGAAGATTTGGAGGCATTACTTATATGGTGTGACGTGTGCGGTGTACACTGATCACAAGAGTCTGCAGTACTTGTTCAAGCAGAAGGAGTTGAACTTGAGGCAGAGGAGGTGGTTGGAGCTATTGAAGGATTATGATGT
>MU665695.1:319-35361 GCA_026770625.1 Nicotiana glauca
CCCTTCAACATTTTCACATCAATGATTTCACAATCTTTTTCATAATTTCATTTTAATAGTGATTTCGATCACTTTTCCACCCTTATTACCTCGGCCACCCTTATCACCACAACCTATGCCTTATTACTTCATGTTGCGGCGTGCAACCCGATCCCACCGAACAAGTCATAATTCACAAACAACACAATAACAACAATAATTCACATAGAACAACAACAATAATTCTCAAAGAGAAACCACAACAATTCACAAGAATTTCTGTAGCCATCAATAACATTTCCATCATAGTCAATAACTCATATGCAATTTAAGTCACCACAATAATTACCCACAACAAGCCAAAAATGTTATTACCACAGTTGTTCCAATTGCATCATTTACGATTTCCTTCCGTCATTCTCCGTTCTTACCATATAACACTTTCACAATCATATTTGGTTTATTGATAATTTCATACACCATTATATTGGGAAAACCTAACCAACAACGTTCAAGATATATTAATCACAAGAATTCATGAAATATGTCATCTTGCCTAACACCCATGAAACAACCAAAATTCACAAATAGTTCACATAAATAACACGTACCAATTTCTCATACTCCAAACAAGGTGACTTGACAAAGGTTAAAGTTAGCCATACATACCTCAATTTCGCCCCTAATGATACTAAAATGATCCAATATACTTAATCAACTTCAATCTATAATACAACATTCAATGAGACCAATATTAGTAACAAATTCCATAACTTATGTCATTTAGACATATTATCAAACACCTTGTAGGTATAAATCATTTCATCTCATAACCATAGTATTAGTTCATCCATCTATCACCATTAACTAACAATTTACTCCACCATCATTCCTAACCAATTTATAACTTCCAATAACATATGTATGATCATCCATTCATACCCAACCAACAATTCATATCAAATAATCACCCTTTCAATCTCTACAATAATTATGAATTTATATTGGGAACTTATGGCTTCCAATCACCATACCAAGAGTTACAACACTTAATTCATACTCATATTCCCATAATATATCCATATATGCAATTCTAAGGTGTAGGATTTACCTTTTGGAAGAAATCTTGCAAAACCTTCATTTGAGTTCTTGAAGGAATTTCTTAAAAATCTATGGATTTTATGAGTAGATTTAATCAATACTAGTGTAGGAATGATGGAATTTCACACCAATATAATGGAGATTACTTACCTTGAAGAGGGTAGGAGTTGGTGCTCTTGAGTGGGTGAAGAAGAACCCCAAAGGTCGTCCAAATAGAATGGGGAAAATGAACCCCGAAACTGTGTTTTAAAGGTCCAAATATCGGATACTATGCAGATGCTTCGCATCCCCACTTCACTCCTCTCAGGAGCTCGGATGCTGACCCGGATGCTATGGTAGCACTTCACTGCCAGCCCCTCTTTTTGGATGCTATGCGGATGCTTCGCATCCGCGCAGTCCTCCGCCAGCCTTTGGTAATTTGATCATAACTTCTTGTAGGAAAGTCCAAATGACAAACGGTTTGAAGAGTTAGAAACTAGACTCAAAGACCTTTCATTTTATATGTTTTGAATCACACAACGCCTTATAGACATGTATATATGCTCGTCCGAAGTGGGGTCTTGTGCGTACTCATTTTGAATTTTTAGCCTATAATGTAATTTCCAACTTGGCTTAGACTTAGGCATCTCCTCGGACCCCAAATCACTTATAATAAGACTTATACACTTATTACCATATCCAATTGATATCCATTATATCATTAGTCCTCGTTTTCCCATAAAATAAAATAATTAGCCTACCTTGGCACCTCAAAATCTTGAATTACTTAGCAAAAATATTTCAGGGCTTTAGTTAGAGCACGATATCGCCGATAGAATCTCCTCCCCCCCCCCCTCAAAACCTCGAACACATATATTGTTCTTGTGGATCCTTTCAGTATCGATTTTCAACTTTTATAGGGTGGAGAGAGGGCAAATATTTACACTAGAACAATTATGAACCAGTACCCTTGAGACCACAGAATCATCATATTTCACTGTGAGATAAAGAGCTCGATTGTGTTTTGTACCCTCCAAAGAAAGCTTGTCGTCCGAAAAAGTGATCCTGTTTGCCTCGAATATCTTGTTAGAAATCTTCTCTAAATGGTTCACCGTAATCTTATCAGGGACATGAGCCTAATTCAAAATATTCATAAGTTCCCTGAGGTGCTCATCTGAATGTATCAACAATGATAGAAGAGAAATCTGAGCGGGTGTCTTCCTTAACTGTTCGATGATGGAGTAATCCTGCACCTTTATTTTTCTCAAGACTTCTTCCGCCTTCTCTTCGGTGACTGGCTTTTTCATCGAGATTGGATTATCTTTGAGTGGCGTAGCTTTCCTTAATTCCTCTTGGGTAAAACATCTTATCGAACGAGTCAACCCCTAGGTTTTATTAATTTCATCTACCTCTTCTTTCCCTATATAAGTCACTATCACTTGCCTGTAATTCCATGGAATAACCTTGGTGTTATCTATCGGCAACTGGGTCACATATTTAATAATAATAGAGGCAATGCAAGCCCCTTCCACAATTATGACAGGCTTACTTGCTACGCTCGGTACGACCACTTTTGGCCTTCCTTGCTTTGATTCAACATCATTCGGGAACCCCTTCACGACTACTAATAGGCGGCTTAACGTTGGGTGTGCTTCATCTGTCTATCAGCCCTTCAGCTATTGGAGATGTTGCCTTTGTAACAACTGGAGTTTTGACTGAATTACTTTCACTGGCATGGATCATCATGACAGACTTCGAAGACTTCTTGAGCTCTCCATCCTTATGTACGATCTCAATCATATGCGTCTCAGCATGGGCTGGCAATGGGTTTTGAATGATGTTTGGCGTTTCCGAGCTCTAAACGACAATTTAATTTGTATCGATAAGCTCTTGGATGGCGTTCTTCCAGTGCCAACACTTTTCCGTGTTGTACCTCGGAGCATCAGAACAATACGCGCATCTGAGGGAATAATCTAGGTTCTTTAGAGGGGGATTTTGTAACTTTGTGTCACGCCCCGAGCCTAGGGGAGAGACTGGCACCCAGTACCAATCTATCCTTGCGTACCACTTGCGACTACGAGACTCTTAACATGTAAGGTCATACTTTAGCTTTGGCGATGCAAAATATAAAACTAAATGGACACTAGCGCTGACTAATGTCAACATAAAGCTAGGCTAGAAAGGCCATCATAATTACTACAACTGAAAAGCCAACAAAATATACATACAGGGCCTACAAGCCCAACATACTGCACTAATCGACAGGATACGTCTACAAGCCTTTACTGATAGATGTATTATGATTGGAACTGGGCCTTGACCTACCCATATCCAATCTATATATATACACGATATGTACACAAGACTTCTAGACCCGACAACTCTGAAGGACAGGGAGCTTACCGATAAAGCTAAACTCGGGTAAACACCTACTAAGGAGGTCTACCCGTCTATCTGTCTGAACCTGCACGCATGAAATGCATCACCCCCAAAAAAGGGATGTCAGTATTAAATAATTTATCGAGTATGTAAGTCAATATACTGAAAGCTAAAACTGAACTGATAATATGATAACTGAAAACAACTAGGGGTCAAAGATAATATGAATATATGCTCATCAGTTGATACCGACTCTATTCTCTCAATATAATAAGTAAAATAGCTTTCCTACCTTATAAGGCTCAGTATATATATAACTGCTCTACCGTAGTGGGCTCACTCATAGGCACTCAGCCATAGTAGGCTCGGTATCTCGACCAACTGGGCTCGCTCATAGGCGCTCGACCATAGTAGGCTCGGTGTATAACGTACCATTTGAACAGAGGTTGCCCAATAGGGGCCTGCCAATCGATTATAGCTCGATGGTAATGAAAATAATGTAATACTGTATATATAAACTCTCTTCTCTCTTGACTGGAAAAAGAAAATACTCAATTTAATATGAGTCTCTATAAGGAGAATACTGTGACTTGCAAAACTAGAAATATATACGTAAATTCCAGGATGTGAATTTTTCTTTATGCCTCGCTATCAAATATAAAAAATCTTTTACTTATGTTGATGCTTTATTTTAAAATTTCCTTATTTCTGTTATGTTTGTCTTAAAGGAACATATCTACTTTGTAAAAGTTCTAAATGCATTCTGCTTCCTAAAAGTTAAAGAAACTCATTTTCTTTAATTCGCGTACCCTTTCTTCGATGGCACTTACTTATTGCTTGGTACAAATAGCATAATGATACTAACTTCAAGATAATCTCATCCCCAAGTTTATGTCAATTAACTAATAACGAAACCTTAACGTACGAGAAACACGAGATGTAACTTCCTTCCCTCCTTAGAAACATTCATCCTCGAATGTTTACTCTTAGATACTTTGGAATTTTTTTTTGCCGGAGTCTCTTCCGTATACTAGACTAAAACTAACTTGTACGCAGCCAAAAAACATAATATACATACCACACATGGCCACTATCTATAAATAGCAACACTTGGATTCACACAAATGTTCATCGTAAATTCTGAGAGTCAAAATGAGAGCTTACCTGATGATCTATTGGCCTGAATAGGGTTATGCTGAGGTATCCCATAAATCGAGCCATATCTCCATTTTAAATAGGTGGGATTATTTAGACTTCATTTTTTCCTCCGCTTCCCACATCATCTCTTCCACATTCTTACTTTTCCATAATACGTTTACGGAGATTACGTCCTTATTCCGTAGCTTGAGGATTTATCGGTCTAGGATGGCAACCGAAATTTCCTTGTAGGACAAATCCTCTGTAATATGTACATCATCTATGGTCACCACTCGGGTAGGATCGCCAATACACTTTCGTAACATAGATACGTGAAAAACTGGATGGACAAAGTCCAATTCTCAGGGCAATTCTAAATCATAAGATACTTGGCCCACTCTTCGAATGATCCTATAAGGCCCAATATACTGTGGGCTAAGTTTTCCTTTCTTGCCAAACCTCATCAAACCCTTCATAGGTCACGCCTTTAAGAATACCTAGTTATTAACCCTGAACTCTAAATCTCATTGTTGCACGTCAGAATATGACTTCTTATGACTTTGAGCCGTCAACAGTTGATCCCGGATAAGCTTTACTTTTTCTATGTCTTTCTGAACCAGGTCTGTCCCATGTAACCCAGATTCTCCAACATCAAACCACCCTATAGGAGATTTGCACCTGCTCCCAAACAAAGCCTCATACGGAGCCATTTGGATGCCGGAGTGATAACTGTTATTATATGCAAACTCGTTAAGAGGTAGATGTTCATCCCAACTTCTTTTAAAATCTAGCAAACATGCTCGTAACATATCCTCGAGCATCTAAATCGTGCGCTCGGCCTATCCATCAGTTTGTAGATGAAAAGTTGTGTTGAGATTCACTTGAGTCCCTAGACTTTTCTGAAATGACCTCCAAAAATGTATTGTAAACTGGGCCCCACGGTCAGATATAATAGATATAGGTACTCCTCGTAGTTGCACTATCTCCTTAATATATAATTTTGCATAATCCTCTACTTTATATATAGATCTAACCGGTAGGAATTGAGCTGATTCTGTGAGCTTATCAATTATAATTCATACGGAATCGAACTTATGTTGAGAATGAGGTAAACCCGTGATAAAGTCCATGTTTATCTCCTCCCATTTCTATGTCGGGATCTCTATAATCTGCATTAGCCCTCCGAGCTTCTGGTGCTCTATCTTCACCTGTTGGCAACTAGGGCATTGAGCGACATACTTAACAATGTTCTTTTCATATAGTTCCACCGGTACACCTCTTTAATGTCATGATACATCTTCGTCGACCCAGGGTAAATGGAGTACCACGAATAATGTACCTCTGATATAATCCTGACTCGTAGCCCTACTATATCTATAACACACAAACAACCCTTATATGTGAGAACCCCATCTCCTTTGAGTTCTAACAGTGGTTTCTTCTAGTGTGGAACCTGCTCTCTCAATTCGACTAACTCTCCTTTACTTCAGCTATGAGAGATGGTTTTGCAGTATTTTGGAGTTCAACTCCTCCATTGCTAGACTCTACTAACCGAATCCCCAAACAAGCCAATTACTGAATCTCTTTGGTTAATTCTCTTTTTTCGGCCTCTACATGTGCTAAGCTACCCATAGATTGGCGACTTAAGGCATCGGCTACAACACTAGCTTTCCCTGGATGGTAGAGAATGCTAACATCATAATCTTTTAATAACTCCAGCCACCGCCTCTATCGCAAGTTCAAATCTTTTTGCTTGAAGATATATTACAAGCTTTTATGATATGTGAATATATCAACATGAACACCATATAAATAATGCCACCATATCTTAAGTTCATGGACAACCACAGCTAATTCAAGGTCGTGGGTCGGATAATTCCGTTCGTGCTTCCTTAACTGCCTTGAAGCATATGCAATTACCTTCCCATGTTGCATCAGAACACATCCTATCCCAAAACCTAAGGCATTACAACACATGACATAACCATTTGGACCCTCTAAAAGTGATAGAAGTGGCGTTGAGGTCAACCTGTTCTTAAGCTCTTGAAAACTCTGCTCACATGCCTCTGTCCACTGAAACTTAGTCGCTTTCTGTGTCAGCTTCATTAATGGTGATGAAAGAGAAGAAAAACCCTCTACGAACCTCTTTTAGTATCATCCTAAGCCTAGAAAACTATGAATCTCTGTTGGAGTGGTAGGTCTAGGCTAGGATTTCACAGCCTCAATCTTTTGAGTATCTACCTTTATACCTCTGTTGGATATAATGTGCCCCAAGAATGCTACGGACTTCAAC
Source organism: Nicotiana glauca (assembly GCA_026770625.1). Classification (NCBI taxonomy): domain Eukaryota; kingdom Viridiplantae; phylum Streptophyta; class Magnoliopsida; order Solanales; family Solanaceae; genus Nicotiana; species Nicotiana glauca. Next base: position 7,188 of record MU665695.1, read on the forward strand.
CAGAACTCACACTTAGAAAACTTAGCATATAATTTATTATTACGGAAGGTTTGGAGTACTGCTCGTAGGTGGTTCACATGCTCATCCTCTGAACGTGAATAAACTAGAATATCATCAATAAAGACTATCACGAACATGTCTAAATGTGGCCGAAATAGGCTATTCATCATGTCCATAAATATGGCAGGTGCATTGGTCAACCCGAAGGACATGACAAGGAACTCGAAGTGGCCATATCGGGTGCTGAAGACCATTTTGGGAATGTCTTTTTCCCGAACTCTGACCTGGTGGTATCCTGACCTCAAATCTATCTTTGAAAATTATCTAGCTCCCTATAACTAATCAAAGAGGTCATCTATCCTTAGAAGTGGATACTTATTCTTAATAGTTACCTTGTTCACTTGCCTATAATCGATACACATCCTCAGCGAGCCATCTTTCTTCCGTACAAATAGTACTGGTGCACCCCAAGGTGAGGTACTTGGTCTAATAAAACCTTTCTCCAGTAAATCTTTAACTGCTCCTTCAACTCCTTCAATTCGGCAGGTGCCATTCTATATGAAGGGTTGGATATTGGTTGCGTTCCTGGAAGCAAATCAATACTAAAATCAATCTCTCGCTCTGGAGGAATACCTAGAAGTTCATCTGGAAATACATCCATGTACTCTTTGACTACTGGAATAGACTGAAGTGTAGGTATCTCATCATTCACATCTTTAACTCACGCAATATGATAGATGCACCCTTTAGCGATTATTTTCCTCGCCTTCAGATAGGAAATAAACCTACCTCTGTGTGTCGCTGTATTACCTACCCATTAAAGGACTGGCTCACCTAGAAAATGAAATCTGGCTGTCTTTGCTCGACAATCAATTGTGGCATAACAAGCTTCCAACTAGACCATGCCCATGATAGCATCAAAATCCAATATCTCTATATCAACTAGGTCGGCTGAGGTCTGATGACCACAAACTGATACCGTACAACCTTTTAAAATGTCTAATGATATTTGATTTTTCGACCGGTGTAGATACCACAAAAGGATCACTTAGTATTTCAGGCACTATACCAAATTTCCTTGCGACAAATGGGGTAATACATGGTAAAGTAGATCATGGGTCTATCAAGGCATAAACTTCGTGAGAACAAATGGTCAACATACCTGTTACAACATCTGGTGAGGACTCTTGGTCATGTCGACCTGCTAGCACATAGATACGATTCTGGATACCACCTGAACTGGACCCTCTACCTCTGTCTTGGCCTTTACCAACTGAAGACTGAGACTCACGCCATGAAGGATGCATAAACATAGCTGACCCTGTTGCTGAATTCAATGGTTGTGCCATACCACAAGAATCTCTATTTGGGCAATCTCACATCATATGCCCTGGACGTCCACATGTATAACAAGTATCAGAACCGGCTCAGCATTGGCCCAAGTGTCCTCGACCGTAGATGGCACACCATGGCAAAAATGGCCATGTCTTCCTCGAACCTCATTGCCGCTGCAAACTTGATGCCTGGGAGCTCTCACCTGGTCATGAGTAAGTATAACGATCATACCTGTAACCCTATGACTGAGGTGGCGGAGGTCTAGATGGCCGTTTGAAGTACTGAGGCTTGTAACTACCTTGAGACTGCTCCTGAGACCTGGCAAATCTCATTCTCTTACACTTCCCTGACTCAGTCCTCTCCGCACCCTGCTGTCAGCGCCTACCCCTTTCTATATTATGGGAAAATGCCTGAATCCGGGAGATATCCATATTATCCTGCAATGCAGCGGTGGCATATGCCTCGGTCACCTCTGGGACCAACCTAGCTATAAACCTGTGGATTCTATCCTGCATAGTAGCAACTATGGATGGTGCATATTTGCCAATGAGTCAAAACATAGACTATATTCTCGAACACTCATATTGCCCTACTTGAGGACTAGAAACTGATCAAGTCCAGCCTGTCAGATCTCTCACCGTAAGTACTGGTCAAGGAAGGCATCTAAAAAAATCTCCCAAATAGAGGTGCATCACGTCCCCTAGACCTTTCCCATCCCTCATACCAAAGGATGGATATATCTCGTAGTCGAAAAGCTGCTAACTCAACTGCATCTTTCTCCGTGGTATGCATAACCCGAAAGATCCTATGAAGGTGATCTATGAAATCTTGTAGGTCCTTCCTCTGATTTGTCCCCTTTAACTCTGGGAGATTCAAAGCAATAAACTCTCAGACCCTTGAACTCCCAGATCCCTCATAAGGTCCTGCACAAGCGGATGCCATAGCCTGTTGTTGGGTGGCTACTAATTGTGCCAACAAATGCACCGTACTCCTCAAGTCCTAATCTGATGGAAGCGGAGGGGGAACTGCATGTGCGGTCTCTCTAGAAATCTCCATAGGTGATGGAGGATCCGGCAATTACTGGGGAGGGTTCTCTCCCTACGACTATGATTGGGCCCCATCTGCTGGGGGTACCCTGCTAGTCCTCTCACCTACTGTTGTTTCTCTCCTCTGGATAGTCGTAGTCTTCCTAGTTATCATCATCTATGCATGCAAATGTCAACACGTAAGTTTAATTCAAATATAACTGGGTTCCACAGCACGATTTAGATTTGAAAGAAGGGTAACCAACTCCTAAATGCCCTATAGTCCCCTGCTTATATAATGTGGTGCACCACATATCTATAAACAAGACCCTACCAGACACGGCTTGTAGACTCCCTAAGACAGAACTGCTCTGATACCACTTTCATCATGCCCCGAGTCTGGGGGTGAGACCAGCACCAGTGCCTACCTATCCTTGCGTACCACTTGCGACTACGAGACTCTGAACATGTAAGGTCATACTTTGGCTATGGGCCACATTACAGGATAATGTGAGATGCATAATATAAAATTAAATGGAGACTAACGCTGACTAATGTCAACATAAAGCTGGGTCGGCAAGGCTGTCATAATTACTACAACTGACAAGCCAACAAAATATACATACAGTGCCTACAAGCCCAACATACTGCACTAACCGACAGGATATGTCTACAAGCCTGTATTAATAGATGTACTATGATCGAAACAGGGCCCCGACCTAACCACATATATATATATATATATATATATATATATATATAAAATACATGAGATGCACAACAAACTACTAGACCCGGCAACTCCGAAGGACGGGGAGCTTACAGATAAAGCTGAACTCGGGCAAACACCTACTGACGAGGTCTACCCGTCTATCTGTCTAAACCTGCATGCATGAAATGCAGCGCCCCCAAAAAAGGGGACGTCAGTACGAAATAATGTGCCGAGTATGTAAGGCAATATATTGAAAGCTGAAACTGAACTGATAATATAATAACTGAAAACAGTTGGGGGTCAAAGATAATCTGAAGACATGCTCACCTGCTAATACTGACTCTGTTCTCTCAATATAATAAGTAAAATAGTTGTCCGGCCTTATAAGGCTAGGTCTGCTTTGCCATAGTAGACTCGCTCATAGATGCTTGGCCATACTAGGCTCTGTATCTCGACCAACTAGGCTCTCTTATAGGCGCTCGGCCACAGTAGGCTCGGTGTATAACTTACCATGTGATCAGAGGTTGCGCAATAGGGGCTTGCCCATCGATTATAATGTGATACAATATATATAAACTCTCTGCTCTCTTGACTGGAAGAAGGAAATACTCAATTGAATATGAGTCCCTATAAGGAGAATACTGTGACTTACAAAACTAGAAAAATATACGTAAATTCCGGATACGAACTTTTTTTTATGCCTCGCTATCAAATATAAAAAATCTTTTACTTATGTTGATGCTTTATTTTAAAATTTCCTTATTTCTGTTATGTTTGTCTTAAAGGAATATATATACTTTGTGAAAGTCCTAAATGCAATCTGCTTCCTAAAGTTAAAGAAACTCATTTTCTTTTATATACAAATTTATACAAATATCTTATAGAAAAATCACATTCACTCAAAAATCTATATAATATAATTTTTCAACTATTATTAAATAATTACCTAACCATTTGATTTGAAACAAATGATACGGTTTCTGTTATGAATAAGCATAATAATTATTGCCAAAGTTTTCCTCGTATATATTTATTATTCCTAGAAGAACACTGGTTGAATAGGATAGGCTCAAAAATCTAATTCATGCGTGATTTATTTATATGGATCATGCCAATATGAAAGAAGGGCTTAACCTTAACATATTTGGAGTAGGAAAAAATCCATATGATATTCTTGAAAAAGGTTGCATCGTATACCGTTAGAATCGCAAAACGTAATTATGTTGCTAAGACTTTAATAATTCTTGTTGGGTTTTTTGTAGTAATTGATTGCAAAAAAAATGGCTAACATCAACTTCATCCAGTAAGTAATGTGAGGTCCTAACGTTTCTGTTCTTAGTTTTGGAATATTTCAAATGAAATTAGCACGGTTTGTTTAGTCTTTAAGTGAAAGACTTTGATTCTTGGAAATGAAATATTTTGTGTCTTCATGACACCTTAGCAAGTCATTCCTTATAACATGGCTAGCTGCTACGTGGGGTTGGGGGTTGGGATATTTAATCTTTATCCACTTATTAGGTAATTAGATAATATCCTGTTACTCGGTAATTAATCAATTATCCGTATAATTAAAAATTATCTCAAATTACTTAAAGTTTTACTTATTTTTAATATACATCATACTACCGTGGTCATATGGTACTAGTCCATAAGTGTTGGGTATTATAACTCGGACCGTATTTTATCCAAATTCAACAACCTTTAACGAAACTCATTTTCTTTAATTCACGTACTCTTTCTTCCATGGCTCTTTCTTATTGCTTGGTACAAATAGCATAAATATACTAACCTCAAGATAATCTAATCTCCAAGTTTACGTCAACTAACTGAGGACGAAACCTTAACATACGAGATATAACACTTTGACTTAATCGGTCTTAGAATGTCCAACTGCCTCAACCTCTAAAACAAATTGGCATAAGACTCTCCAAGCAGGGTGAAATTTTGCCTCCGCTACTGCTTTTCCTTTCTATACTCCGGCCTGGGCCGAAAACTTGGACCAATAAGGTTTTGGTATGTTTGTGGAGGTGCATAAGGATTTTTTTGGAGCTGGTGCACGCCATTGCGGGTAAGGAGGGGGTTGAACATATGACCGTGTGTAGTGTACGTGGTATTAGGGTGGTCTGACTGAATATTGAGGGTCTGGCAGTGGGACGTAGTGTTTGGGGGGGGGGGATTATATGGAGTTTGGGTGTAGGTTTGAGGTTGGGTTCGAGGCTGTGTGTAATGGTGTGGTGAACCCCTTGGGCCATGCCACGATCCTGAAGCGACCATAGCAACATCTTCTTTCTTGTTTTTTCCTAACATGCCCCCGGTGCCATTATAGATCACTTGTGTAGTTTCTTTGATAGCAGAGTAACTCGTGATCTTGCTTGATTTGAGTCCTTCCTCTACGATTCCTCCAATCTTCACCACTTCATTGAAAGACTTACCTATGGCCGAGATCAGATGACCAAAGTAACTAGGATCCAAAGCTTGAAGAAAGTACTCCACTATTATATCTTCTTCCATTTGAGGGTTGACTCGTGCAGCCTGTTCTCTCCATCGGAAACCATACTCCCTGAAGCTCTCACTAGCTTTATCTGGGATAATTTCTACATTGCACTGGAAATGCCGAGCGAAAGCTTGAGCCAAATCATTCCAAGTGTACCACCTGCTATTGTCTTGGCGAGTGTACCATTCCAACGCTGTACCACTCAAACTTTGACTAAAATATGCCATCACCAATTCATCTTACCCACCAGCATCCCTCATTTTGCTGCAAAATCCTCTTAAGTGGTCCACAGGGTCTCCATGATAATCGTACAAGTCAAACTTAGGCATTTTGAACCCGACGGGTAGATGAACATCTGGAAACAAGCACAAATCCTTATAAGCAACACTCATCTGGCCTCCTAACCCTTGCATATTCCTCAATGATTGCTCCAAACTCTTTACTTTCCTAAATATCTTCTCCAGCTCTGCGTTCTTGGGTAGTTTCTCAGTTTCGACATGAAGCTCAAAGTGAGGAGTACAAGAGTAATGATCCGGGACTTTGAAAGTGGGCTTTGGAGCATAGTATTTATTATCCTGGGCTTGGAACGCCGGCTCACCAGAATATCGATGGAGGGTAGCTTATGGAGGGGCTACGAAGACATGAGTAGATGGCAGAGCAGGATATGCGGTTTCTTTGACTGGGGGAGCTTGGACAGTTTGGGATGAGGTACCGGGATAGTGGTGGTAAGGGGTAAAGCCTGGTGCATGCTGCGGGGACAGATCAACAATAGTGGGATCTTGGGATTATGATAGCGGTGGGATGAAAATGAGGTTTTCTGTATAGTTGGTAGGGTATGACAGTGGAGGATGCCCCCTGATCCATGCTTAATACATTTCGGCCATTTGGTGTTTTAGCTTATGTACCTCTTCTTTCAAACCAGATTCAGATTCCACCATCTCTCTCGGTGGGTCAACAACACTTGCATCTAATTCTTTGCTAGCCATGATCGCCTTTTGTTTAGACCTGGTGTTATATGGGTGGTTTGCTAGAATGCCAAACAAACTAACCACCTTCCTATACTCAATAGCAACAACAAACTTGTTAGTGTTTAAGAGTTTAACAGATAGTTAATCGCATGTTTGGGATGCATGCACCTAAACAGTTGAATGTTTCTATCGTGTATTTCAATGGTTGCATGCTTCATCTCGGCCTTAACTAACTCTTTTCATTTTTCACTTTCTTTTCTTTCACTCATGCCTTTCTTTAATCACTATTGATTTTCTCATTTGGTTCATGTCGCTTCCCTTTTAATTTTGCACTATATTTTGTTCTCTTGTTTTGCCACTCTTTCTTTCCACCCAATTTTCTTTCCTCTCTTTTTATTTTATGGTTATTATTGAATCCTATGGGGATTGCCTACGTATCATGACGATGCATGAACTAGATCATTACGTAGTTCAGGGGATAAATATAAAATAAAAGAGAATTTTGGGGTTTTCAATATTCCAATAAAATAAATCTTTTTGGATTTTCTATTACAAGGACTCTGACATACAGACTCTAAGTAGGAAAAACAAAACAGAAAACAAACTCGAAAAAATGAAATGCAGACTTAAAACCAAAAGAAAGTTAGGAGTACATAAGTGCTTCCACTGGTACCCCGGGAGCCTGCGGAACATTATCTGGTCTTTGCGCGGGACTTCATGCAATATTCTGTTGAAGACGGTCCAAGTATGCCATCACCTGGTGAACGAATGTCATCACGGAAGCAAAAAACATCGACCTAGTCATGTCTTTACATTCGTGACATTTCATCACGACATAGTTGCCTATCTCTTTAACCACTGTTCTAATGACCCTTTCTCCTAAAGCAGATGCTCTGCAATTGTTGCATGCTTTCTTCCAGATGGTAAATTAGTGTATAGCAATGCTCTCTTTTTGCTTTGAAATTCTTTATTTGTTGGGCCATTTTATTTTCAAGAGTAGTCAGCTTTTTTTTTTAGAAATGTGACTTCTCTGTCATACTTTTCCTTTAGTTGTTGAACAAACTTCGCCCACTCTTATGCATTCTTTGGCAATTTTGCCCGGGTTTTTGCCAATTCCTCTTCGGTCTTTTCCAAATCAGCTTCGTAATCACACACTTTTCGTCTAAGACAATTTATGAGTTTTTCATCTTGTCTGCGTATGGTCATGTTTTCAGCGGCAATCTTCATCCTCTGAATCTGAGCTACGACGGTTTCATTTTCTTGGGCCAACCTTCTCCATTCACCTTCAGCTTCTTGCACCTGTAGATCATTATTGAATTCGACTTTTCTTAATTTTTCTTCCAGGGTGTGAATGACGGCTTGATATTTTTTCTCCTTTTCTCCCCAGGCTAAACTTTCCTGAAATTTATCATCAAAACCCTGAACATGAGGTCTATTGGCGGGCCTCTCGGGCTCGGGCTCGGGCTCGGGCTCGGGCTCGGGCTCGGGCTCGGGCTCGGGCTCATTATTTGCATAAGACTTTCTCTCAACCACATGGATAATTTGGATCCACTTCTCCTCTCGCAGGATCTGGTACTTGGATGTCGTTTTTCAAATATCAGCAACCATTCCAATCTTGTTGGACTAAAGTCTCGAGTAATGTAGCATCTCGGTGTAGCTCAATGACTTGGGTACTCAATTCTTCATCTTCGGGCACCACTTGATATCTTTCCAACTGCCTTAAAACTCTTTGCGGTGCGTATGGATGGACACTTCTCAAACCCATCAACATTAGGTAGTCTTTTGTAGTTTTCATGTGTATTATTTTCGTCACCAGAAGCCATCCAAGAGTCCATTCAATCTGAGTTGATTTTAGAGTTCTTAAGTGAGAGACCCAGGCTTCAAACCCTTTTGGAGAATTGTAGTCTTTTACCCTTTCATCATAACTCTTGATGAAGTTGTCCTTGCTCGAGCCATAACTCATGAACTTGGGGTGATAGCGTAGATGCTCGATCAACCACATTTGCAGAAGAATGCTATAACCTTCAAATAATTGAGCCCCGAACTTACACAATATTAATGCTCGATAAAATTCTGCCAACACTAAAGGAGCAAGTGTATGATCTTTTTTGGTATCGAGGATTTGTGCAATTCTAGCCATGTGGATATCTATTGTCCCTTCTGCATTTGGAAAGACTATAATTCCAAGAACACCACTATGAAATCAAACCTACGATGAATTTTCCAAATGCTCTTATCTTGTTTGTTGTTCAATCCTTTTTCGTATGTTTCGAACCCAACTGAGTGCCTAAACTTGGAATACAAGAAGTGAAAGGAACAACATCCTTTGTTTACATGGGCCTTGTTCATTTGCTTGCTGATATTTAGGTGATCAAAGAATTTGTACACAGAGGGATCCCTTGGGAATATAAGTTGTTTTCTCAAGTCTCGACCAAAGTTAATATATCCGACTATTTCCTCTAGAGTAGGGGTGAGCTCAAAATCCGAGAAATGGAAAACATTGTGAATAGGATCCCAAAAGTTGCCAAGGCCTTGATTAGATCCTCCCACAGTTTGATTTCTATAATGTCTGTACGGGCATCCAAATGCTCTTTCACCCAATCCTGACCATCTCCATCTAAATCATACCACCACATACGAAGCTGCAGCTAAGCCTGTTCTATGACCAATAGTGACGGGTTCTGGACAGTGTTTATTTTGTACTTGTGAATATTTAAGGTTAGGTTTGACTCTGGTGGACTCTTTTTGCAAAAACCAGTTCCTAACTTATAAAGGAGAAAAATCGAAGGAAAATGGTCGTTCCCCCTAGCTATTGTAACAAAAGCGGTCATTTTTGTAAACGTGGCCCCTTCACAATTCCAAATAAATTTTGAGGCCGGGGAAGATACTTTATGAAAAAAATAACACCTAACTGACAGACTTGCCTGTTCTTCACAAAAATAGCCCTTCGACAATTGAAAGATACTATAAGGCTATCCCGACAAGAACGACTTAAGACATAACCGAAGTTGGGCCTACTTATTCTTCTATCCAAAGCCTTAACTATACTTTATTTTATTTGGTTATTTTTTGCAAAAATGGGGCAGAACCTTATGTAGGTTGCCTACTTATCCCACATCCGGTGACAATCAGACCTGCGTAGTTCAGTTAGTTTTGATATAATTGGAAAAACATGAGTGACTCATTTTGAAATGACTCTTTTCCCTTTCTTCTTTTATTTTTTTCAACCCTTTTTTTTATTTTAAAAAAAAATTGGCAGAGTTTCGGAACATTTCCAAATTCCGGGGTTTTTCAGGCTTTATTTCCTTCCTACATCACTCTTGGTTTTTCTCTTGATTTTCTTCTCCTAGCCGGTCAACATGCAAGCCGAAACAAATAAATGTTCACATAGCTCGTACGATGCATCAGGATGGTCTGTTAATTTGGGTACACATGTCCTAGTCGGAATCAACAGTGACGACCCAAAGGGTCATCACTTGTTTCCTTACTCATTCTGTGCTTTCGAGGCCTTGAAAACCTCATTTAGGGTTGCCTCGATTTGCGTGTGCAGTTTGGGCGCGTAACCGGAAATTTTAAATATAATTCTATGAGAAAAATGCTAAATTTTGATATTAAGTTGAATAAATTTGACTTCGGTCAACATTTTGGGTAAACGGACCCGGACCCGCAATTTGACGGTCCCGGATCCGTAGGAAAATATGTGACTTGGGCGTATGCTCGGAATCGAGTTCCGAGGTCCCAAGCCCAAGAAATGAATTTTTGTGTGAAATTATTTTTTGAAAATAATTAAGGAAATTAGAAATGAAATTTGATTAAAAGACTATGGTATCGGGCCCGTATTTTGGTTCTGGTGCCCGGTACAAGTCTTATATATGGTTTAAGCACTTTCTGTGAAGTTTGGTTGAAAATGGACGTCGTTTGACATGTTTTGGACTTAAAATGGAATTTTGATGTTTTATGAAAATTTAGAAGGAATCATGAAATTTGAAGCTTAATTCGATGTATATGATGTTATTTTGGCGATTTGATCGCACGGATAAGTCCGTAGGATAATTTTGAGGTTGTGTGCATATTTGGTTTAGAGCCCCGTGTGCTCGGGTGTGTTTTGGATAGGTGTCAGATTGCATATTTTTAACTTTTGGAAAATATAGTATGAACAGGTCTGCAGGCTTCGCATTTGCGAAGCCTGGTTCGCAAATGCGAAGGCTGGATCGCAAATGCGAAACTAGCCCAGGCCTGCCTTGGCTCGTAAATGTGAAACAATTCTTCGCAAATGTAAAGGTCGAGTTTTCACAAATGCGAAGTTCTTCTGATGGGTCTGAGTTCGCAATTTCCATATCTGCAACCTGCATTTTTTCATACTTAGTCGAATTTTCACCGTTTTTCACCATTCTTTTAAAACCCAAACTCCTTAGGCGATTTTTCAAGAACAAATTTCATTCCAAATCAATTGTAAGTAGATTTTTACTCAATTTTTTCAATCATTAACATCATTTAACATGTGAAATTGGGGGTTTTGGGTAGAACCTAGGTTTTTCTAAAATTGGGGATTTGGACCTCAATTTGAGGTCCAATTTCAAAACAAATCATATATTTGAGTTCGTAAGGAAATGGGTAACTGGGTTTTGGCCACATGGGCCCGGAGGCAATTTTCAATTTTTTGGGCAAAACTTAGAGAAATTCATTTTTATGCATTCAAAATGATTCATTTAGTGTTTATTAAAGTAATTAAGTGATTTATGACTAGATTCTAGCAGATTGGAGGTGAAATCACGAGGTAAAGCTATAGTTGAGGCTTGAGTTGAGTTCAAAGAATCGAGGTAAGTGTTTGGTCTAACCCTAGCTTGAGGGAATAGGAGTTGAGTCTTGTTTACTACTTTCTAATTGTCGAGTACGATGTATAGGCATGGTGACGAGTATCTATACATTGGTGTCTAGCATGACCGTGAGTCTTCATACTGCGAATATTTGGTTTATGTTATAACTTCCATGCTTTATTGATGATTTCTATATATTGTAAAGAGTATGTGAAAGAAATTTTGATCTTTAAACACTCGAGTTGAAATACAAATTATGAAGGTATATGAGATAATTAAATCTTTGGTGAATTGGCTCAAGTGATAATGTGAACTATGAGATGAAAGTTAAAGAAAGAGAAAGAGTTATTGGTTTATTCCCTTGCCGGGACGTTTTGTTGTTTTGTTGATCTTCTCCCTTGCCGGGATATGGAAACTTATTGATATTGTTTTATTGTCGGGATTTAACTGTTTAATTGCATTTCCCTACCGGGATTTCTGTTATTATTTGTTTATTTTCCTTGCCCCTTATTGTGAATGTTGTTTGGGTGAAGAAGAGTGATAAAGCACGATGGGTAATGCCATGTATTGTTTGTTTATTGTGAGGGAAGAGTGTAAAGCACGAAGGGTGATGTCGTGCATTGTTTGATTATTGTGAGGAAAGAGAGTAAAGAATGAAGGGTGATGACATGCCGCACGATGTACCATTCCGTGCCGATTCTATTGATTATATGTGAGGAAAGAGAGTAAAAGCACGAAGGGTGATACCGTGCACATTTTATTATATCATTGCTTGGTGAGGATGAGAGTAAAAGCACGAAGAGTGATGCCATGCACTTATTGCCATTTGTTATGATTTCTTATCGTTATCAGTTCAAGTGCATTAATTGTCTTATTCCCCTATTACTGTGATTCTTTATGTTGACAGTGTTACTGGTTATTATTGAATCAAGGTATCCTTGTCAACGTCATATCTTGAATTTATGCCATGATTGCTACATGTTTATGTGACTTAATTGCTACTTGACATTCGATATTTTAAATACTAAATTTCCTAATTGCTTCTTAAATCCCATAATTAATTGATACTTGTCATTATTTATTTTCCTCAGTGAATCATAATTATTGTGTACTTATTATCTTATGAATTCGTATTAATGGTTGCGTTTATTAGAGTAAATTTCATTTGGAAGAACTGTTGATATAAGAAAATAGGAGTGGGTGGTACGCCCACCACGAGATTTGATGAAATGGGAGCGGGTGGTACGCCTATCACGAAAACATTGAGAAATGGGATCGGGTTGCACGCCTGCAACAAGATGTGTACAGACAGTGAAATCTGCTTTTATTTTTCTTATCCATGTTAGAGATAATTTATTGATGTTCCTTATCATTTTCTTGAATTTCTGTATTATCTGTTATCCCTGAAGCATGTTCCCTTCCCATTTAAAATGGTTATTCTATATATATATATATATATATATATATATATATATATATATAACTGTACAGGTTTATGTGGTAGTCCAGTCTAGCCTCATCACTATTTTACCGGGGTTAGGCTAGACACTTACCAGTACATGAGGTCGGTTGTGCTGATCCTACACTCTGTGCTATTTTGCACAAATCTAGGTTTCGGACAACAGCAGCAGTAGTAGTGTGGGAGCAGGCCTTCAGTCCAGCGAGACACCAAGGTAGCCTTGTAGGCGTCCACAGGCCCGGCGTCTCCTCTATCCTTTATTTTGTCTGTTATCTCATTGTATTCGAGACAAACAGTTCATGTTCTATTTCAGATGTTTGTATTTAGTACTCTTAGCAGTTCGTTAGTATTGTGACACCAGTCTTGGGTGCCACACCTCCTTTTTCACTACACCCCAAGGAAGGGTATAATAAAGGGAGTTTTTCCAATTAAAGGACAATCGAAATGGGATTTATTTATTTAAAAGATTCAGAGTCGCCACTTGGGAGATTTATGGTGTCCCACGTCACCGGTTTAAAATCCCGAATTGAGGAAAATAATAACTATACTTAATAGTCTGCGAATCAAAAATCCGGGTAAGGAATTCTGTTAACTCGAAAGAAAGAGTCCCGGATTTCGTGGTTCTAGCACGGTCGCTCAACTGTTATATTCGGCTTAATTATCTGATTTTAGAACATTTTGAACGTATGTGCAAATTTTAACTTATAACCGCTTTTATTCATTTCAAAGAAAATTGAACGTCGTTTAAAATATGTCTTTCAACCGCGCCACATGAAATGCACCCGAAATCCTAAATACATTTTATTCAACATTTAAGATTTTGATTTGGGTCATATGAAATGTACACCCGAGTTTAGGAAGGTAATATTATTAAATATATGCACCTAAAGTAACTACGCATTTGTAACTTTGCGAGGGCCATGGAAATTTGTTAAATGGCATGCCTCGAAATTTAAGTATTTTAAAAGAAATTATTATATGAGGGCCACGCATTTGAGGTTTTATTTGATGCGGCGCACCTCGATTCCATTTTAAAAGGGATATTCAAACTAGAATTCGGAGGGCCATAGATTATTTATTTTATCTAATATGGCTCACCTCGAGTCTAGTTAATGGACTTACATAATTAACACTAAACAAGTTAAAAGTTCTATTTAAACTAACTAAAGGTTTTCATGGGAAAGAATTAATTAATTTAAGAAGAGGGGTTTAACCCAACACAAACAAGTCAGCAGCCCAACGAGAAAGGGGCAACCCAAGTCTTATTTACATGGGACAGTCTCATTTGGGCCCAAGGGTGAGCCCTAGTCGAAACAGAGCAGCCTCAAGCAAGGGGATGGGGTCCTTAGTTCGAATCTGCATATCAGCATAGGAGGTTGACCTCTTGCATTTCATTTTTCTTTAAAACAATCAAACGAAGGGACAACGGTGATCATGAACATTTAAAGCACATTTTTAGGCGGATGTGTACTCTATTATTTTTGACAATACAATTGTGCAGATTTGAAGCAATTAAGGCTAAGTTAGTGGACATTTGCATACAAATTCTGACATTAATAAAATCCCCTTTCATTGCACACAATCAGCGAAAACACAGACTTAATAATTTAAACATACTCTCAACTACACCATAGTAATTCCATACATATCTTGACCCTTAAGTCATTGCCCAAACCATTTTTAAATCTAAGTACCTGTAAACTAACTAATAACCTAAAAACCATCCATGGTTTTTTACAAAGTAAAGTGCTGCATAATTTCCAAACAAATAGATACAGAACTAAGACGTGCTCACAAGCAAGTTAATAAGGTCAGAGCATAGCTCAACTTCAAAATAATCTGGACCTCTTTAATACTTAATGAACCATCAGTAGCCATTTAATTGCAGCAAAAAGAAAATGTTATGATAGTCCAAATCAATTACACGACTAGGAGAAGTCTAACGTAATTAACACCATTTAACATAATAGAATGCAGGATATATCAACTGGCTCTGTTACACCAGTTATATATCAAATTTTCACAACAATTCAAAGTCAGACTTGGTCACACAATGTATCTAACGAATCAAAACAACAAAATTCAGAAGGACGACATAAATAAAACTATGAATTAAAAAACTAATGCATAGGATTCAAACTTCTATTTTCCATTTCACTCTTCAAATTTCCATTTAAATCAGCAAGGTTGCAGAGTTATGTACCTGGAAATGAGAATAAAAAGGGAGTAAGGTTCAACAATGGCAACGACAGGATCCAACAGTAGAAATGAACCACGAAAACAGCTTTAAACCAAAAAAACTTATGCTCCACAATCAGAATCCACAACCCAAACTTCAGACCATGCTTCTAAAATACCAGATTTGACTCATCTCAGCCCAGATATCTTAGAGACTACTTCAGGAATTAAAAGTCGAAGAGATCACAGAAAAACTTAATGAAATAGTGATTTCAACAATCTTCAAACAAAATAGCACAAAGCTCAATCCATTTTAAATCCTCAAACCATTTAGAAATTAATTCAGAAGTTGAAGGCTTCAGAAATCAAAGGAAAGCATCAATTCAATGAAACAGTAGAAACTTTTGGGTTGTTTGATATTTCCAGAATTCTATCGCTAAAGGTCTGCCTTCAAAGGCAAGAAAGGGTGCCTTTTATTGGCAAAGGAATAGGGCAGCACTTAGGAATTAGATTTTTCACTTAAGCCCTTTGTGAATTTTCGTTTTTGCTTAGAGACACCTAGTTCAATTTTAGTTTTGCAGCCAAGTCCCTTTCCCCAGCTTCTAAGAAGTTTCCTAGGCAGTTACCCAAAGATTCCCTACCCTAAATTACCCAAATTAACCCCTCACACCCCTATTTATTACCCTTAAACCAACTCGGATCAAACAGGTATGGGTCATGAAACCAAACGGGCTTAATGGTCCATTAGACATGGGCTTAGTCTCAAACCAAACCACACTTTCTTGGAATGGGGTCTAGACTGACCTCAAAGCCCAAGCAATAAGGTTGACCCCGAGACAAATTCAGGAAACTTAAAAACCAAACAAATCGACTAATTAATAGTCACAAACGAGCATGAAACTAATTAAGCTAAGTGACTAAATCAAAGGTCACAACAGGGCGATTAATAGAACTTAAACAAATCAAAAAACAAATTAAAAAGGAGAAAAATAACAGAGGACGAAATAAGAAAACAAACAAAGAACTAAGAAGAAGAAAAAAACTCATTGAATCAGGCCTCTTAACTTGATTGACTTTCGCATTTGATCCCCAAATAATTATTCTTTGCCAATAACAAGCAAACAATATCATTTGAGGACCAAACAGACTCTAGATTCTATGGGGACCTTGAGAGGTGCCTCAGCATGAATGACCTTGGCTATGGCTGATGGGGCTTGAACTTAGATTTGAAATTCGGAGAGTTCAAGCCATGTTTGAGGCAAACTGACAGTAGGATAGGGTAGAGAAGATGAAGGAGGGAATGGGGTGTAAATTTGGTGGTGGTTGGTGGTAGTGCCGCCATCGGAGAAAATAAGGGTGGCACTAGGGTTTGGCTTCAAATGGATATTCGAAGAGTACCACAAAGATTCGAAGGAAACGGGTGCCAGATTCGTTATGAGGGGATGAAAAAGGTGTTGTGGTGTAAATTTGGTTGGGATTGCATGTCGGCCACCGCCGTACGCGATTTCCAGCGGTGGCAGACGGCGGCTCAGGGCGGAGGGATCAAAGATGGTTAGGGGGTTCTGAGAGGGGGGTAGGGTATTAAGACACTTATATATTAAAACATCATTAGTTCTCATCCATTGGATCTCTTTACCTCGACGGCTGAGATTAACTGGAATCAAACGGTGTTGTTTTTTAGGAAAGAGGAATTGGACCAGGTTTGGGGTGGACTTGGGCCGGGCATGGGGCTATTTGGACGGGTTTTGGGGGAATTTGGGCTGGATTTGGGAATTTAATCAAGACAAGCCCAATTCAATCCCTTTTTTTTCAAAAGTAAACTAAAATCTAAATTAAATTATAAAATAAAATTAACCTATAAAAATGCTAATTAATCCTAAATAATAATTATCACAAATAATTAAAACAAATTGAAAGAAAAACCACCTAAAATCAAAGTTAAAATTAAAGGTGCAAATTAAACCAATTTTTGTGATTTTATTTTTATAAAATGACTTATTACTAATTAAAAAATGTCAAATTAAATCCTAAATATAAATACACGTATATTTTTTTTTTTGTATTTTCTATTAATTAAAATAAAATAAACATGCACAAACAAATGCAAACAATTAACAGAAAATACCACAAAAATCCACAAAATTATAAATAATGGAAAAACTATTTTGTTTTTGAATTTGTGGGAGTAGTTCATATAGGAAAAAAATCACGTGCTCACATTGGGTAGAGGCTTTTGTTGAACTTTCCTCATTTCTATTCAGTTTTATATAATATTAGGACTTCCGCTTATTATTTAATTTTGTTGCTTTTGTATTATTGCTGATAATTGTTAAAAGGGATTATGTTATTAATGAAAAATTAATTAAGTTTGGCTTGCCTAGCTCTCATTAGTAGGCACCATCACGACACCCGAGGGTGAAAAATCCGGGTCGTGACATCAACCCCTGCGTTGAGTCCCCAAAGCCAAATGCACGTGATGCAAACAAATATTCCTACTAGGGATCTGGCATGAGGTTATGTTATTTTAGGATTAAACATGGGATTGTGTTCTAGACCTGGCTTACCCGAGCGGACTGCTCAAGCCGAGGTGGGGGCATTGTACCGGGAGCATGAAAGTCTATCCGGCCTTGTTGCTGACCCAAGCCTCATTCAGGTATGACTTCTAGCAGAAAGTGGGCCACACGTACATGTGCACCATATTTTAGAAGACTCAGAAGGGCGGTATAAGAAGGCGGTTTAACACAGTTCAAATAATATTAAAGCGGTAAATAAAAGGCAATTAGCACATTAGGTCTACAATATACAGTAATATCAACAATAAATAAAGTCAAGTAAAAATCACATTAACAGAGATTCTGGATTCAGTCCCCAGTAGAGTCGCCAGAGCTGTCACACCTCCTTTTTCCCGAAATAAGGATAGGGAGTTTTTCCAATTAAAGTGATAATAATCGAAACGGGATTATTATTCAAATTAAGATTTGCCAATTGGGATAATTTATGGTATCCCAAGTCATCGGCTTAAAATCCCAAATCAAGGAAGTTTGACTCCGTTTTATAGTCTGCGAACACAGAAGACCAGGTAAGGAATTCTGTTAACTCGGGAGAAGGTGTTAGGCATTCCCGGATTTTATAGTTTTAGCACGGTCGCTTTAATCATAGTTGGCCTAATTAAATTTTATAATTACTTATTTTTAAAACCTATGTGCATCTACCCCTCTTAACTGCTTTTATTTGATTGATTACTCTTAATTATGGAATTAATTTAAAAATCGAGTCACGCGTACATGTACTTATTTTATTTGGCGCATCAAAAATCATGTCATACGTACGTGTCCACAAGTAATCATGCTTCATTAATATTAATTAAATTTGGTCGAAGTTGCGCGAACACATACCCCAATTATGTTTCTAGGATCGTAATCATATCACACGAACGTGTACGTAATCACAAAGATATGTTAAATCGTGGCTAAAGCAAATTATGAATTTACTTCTTAAAACTAATTTGAAATTTGATGTAAGTCTACTAATCATAGATATGGCATTGGACAGGTATGTTTGTTTAACTATTTTAGAAAGATTGGGCCAACAGCAAGCCCATATCGTTATCTAGAAAAAACTCTTTAAGAATAATATTGCTGATGTTGATTGGGTTCGCAATTGAGCCCAGAAGTGGAAAGAAAAAACACAATAGAGGCCACGCCGAGTCTGATTTCGACCAGGCTGCCTCATTTAGGCTAACACTAGGGCCAACTGCTTCTAACAGGAATGCCTTCACCATGCTAAGGCCATACTAAAGCTCAATCCTTTCGAATACACAAATAGCAGAATATTATATCAAATTCTGGAAATCAAATATGTTGAATAACCATATTATGAGCTTTAATTTATTAACACGCCATTAGTACAATGGTATTAGCTAAAACTATCTTAAACTACTAATTAATCACATTAATATCAGATGTGTAATCACTTCAACAATATTGAAATTCTACAATAACAAATATGCACATCATTTAGCAATTGAACAATGAATTTCTTTTGGAAGTGTATGAACTTGGACCTCAAACTTAAAGAATACACCATGGCCGACATATTAACACACCCTTTTAATGAACAAATGAAAGAAATGAGCTAAGTACATTACACAATTATTTTGAAATTACATGAAAAATAAACTACTTAAACTATTCAGTACTGACTATCCCAACATATTTATACGTCAAAATTTGTCAATATCGAAACTTCATATATCTTTGGCAGTAACCACAGATTATGAACCATTGATTAACAAATCATGACTAAACAAAAATGAATAAAACTCAATTTATGAAATGATAGACAAACTCAATCTAAACGATCAAAACAACTATCCTAATGACTATAATGGAAATTTCAACAGTAGTCTTTCAAAAGGCTGCCATACACCCAGAATTCTGTTTTAGCTTTGAACTCCATGGATCTGACTATGTCAAAGATTAGATCCACCAAGAGCATGACTTCACACATGCTACCAGCAGTACTACCACACAAGCTCAGCCAACAAATACAAGAATATTAGATCAGAATGAACAAAAGAAGCAGTATAAATAACCTAAATCCAACATATGATAAGTACTATGTTTAGCACATAAGAAACATATTTTTCATGGCATAAGAAACACTGATTTAACAGGGAATTACATGGTCAAAAAGAACTCAAATGTTATTGCATTTATGAGGATCAATCTAATTATAAAAAAAACATTAAACAGAAATTTCTTGCATTCATATTAAGTCAGATTTACAGATACTTAAACATAGGGTGAAGTGTATACCTAGTTTCTTAAGAATTAATCCAAACTTGCTAAATAGAGATAGGATAATTCAATAGCAAAGAAACAACAGTATCAACCAACACACAGCTTTAGTATCAACTCATATTTCAGCTTTAAAACCCAGAAATCCAAAGGAGAACTGCTCCAAATTTTGTTTTAGAAAATAAAAGAGCTGATTGGAGAAGCAAGCCGGATTTTTCAAAGAGTTTTTAGGGTCTGATTTTTTCGTCTGTCTTGAGTGAGGGGAGGGTCCTACATACATATATATATAAGGAAATGTGACATGTGCCTTCAATATAAGGGAATCATTCCCTTCTAAAACTCTAGAAAAATTAGAAAGAGCATCTTTCCTAACTGAAAATGGACAGTTGGCCACTTCTAATTGGTTTCAGCAGTTCTTTATTAGCAAAACAGGGCCAGTTGTCCATACTCTAAAAACTTTTAAATGCCCTATCTGAGATCCCTATTTTCCTACTTTTCAAATGACCCCCTTAAGTTTCTTTTTGTTCAATTACCCCCTAAAAGTGTTTAATCATTTACAAAGCATAGCAAACATCAACAACACCAATAATTATCCAAAATCAAATCAAAGTAACAAATAAGCAACAAAACAGTGCAATTAAATTCTATAGTACTAAGCATCTAAAAAAAGAAAAAACCTAAATTAAGCTAAACCCTAGCGTGAACTAAGTTGATGGAATCAGCAAGAATTTTTATGGAAGAAACGCCAAACTCAAAAGCAAACATGTTTTGACGATTCAGGTTAACCCAAGCAGAATGAACAGACAAAACAATCAACAAAGCGAAAAACTATAAACCCTAAAACATGCGAACTAAACAGAAATGACAATTATGAAGAAGGAAAACAAAGAAGAACAAAAACAGAAGGAAAAGAAAATACCATCCTAAACAGTTGCCAACTTGGATCGAACTTAGTGGGGTAAATGAACTGATACTAACATCAATCAACTGCTCTCATCAAAAGCGATCGATTGATGTATGTCATGGGTTCAAATGGACCATACTTGCATGCCCAAACCGAGATAGAGACGAAATTAGGGTTTCAAACTTGGATCCGAAATTATTGAAACAATGGTGGGGATTTTAGGAAATCAACAATGGACTGAGGTTTAAGGGCATGTGAGGAGTGTGGGGTGTAGTTTTAGGGTTGTTTGAGCGACCTAGGGTTTTAGGTTTTAAGTTTCAGATATGAAATTAACGGATTTGGGTGGTTATTTGGAGGAAGTTGGTGAAGGATTAGTGTTCAAGGGGTTGTGGAGAGTGTAGAGGGTGAATTTGGGATTGTTTTGTGACAGGCCACCGCCGTAGGGCGATTTCCGGCATGCAGCTGGTGGTGGTGAAAAGATGGGGAATTAGGGCGGCTAGGGTTTGTGTTCTAGTGTGAGAGAGACGGAAATGAATGCGGGCTCTAGGGTTTCGGGGGGACTTAGGACAATTATATTGGGGTGGGATGTTGAGTTTGCATCCGTTAGATCAAGGATGATCAACGGCTGGGGTTGATTGTTACTGAAATGGCGCCATTTTGGCGCCTGAAGACTGGACCGGTTGGGTGGGCTTTGGACTTGGGGCGGATCAGGGCGAAATGGGCAAGCCCAACCGTTAAGCCAGCCCCTTTTTTTTTTCTTTTTCTTGATTTATTTAAAACTTCTAAAATTAAACTAAAACCTAAATAAAATCTAATATGTAAAATTAAAATAATTATCTATTTTCAGCACTAAAATAATTTATTAACCTAAAACTAATGAAAGAAAAATTACTAATTTACAATTAAAACTAAAGTGCAAGAACGAACCAATAATTTTGTAATTTTTATTTATATATTAAATGCAATTGAGACCTAAAATGCAATACATGATGTATTTTTTTATATTTTTATGATTATAAATAATTAAATATGAAACTAAATGCAACCAACAAATACCAATATATTCCTAAAAATTCTATAAAAATTAAAATAAACTTGAGAAATCTATTTTACGATTTTATAAGAATATTTTTGTTGAGCAAAAATCATGTGCTCACAGTAATAAATGTGTGCCTTCTTTTGTAATTATTGATTTGACATAAACATTAGGTACGGAAAAGATTATTTGTTCTTACCTTTTAATTATCTGACAAAGTTCCTACCAATTCTAATATTTCTTAGTGATTTAATGTTAATATCATGGAATACTTTCCTACATCCTAATAAATTCTCGTTGCTGTTCTTTACTAAAATAAATTAAAACAATCTTTTAACGTCTTTTTTTTTTTTGAAAATAATCCTTATTCATTTATATAACCTTCTAGACGTCACATTAATGTTGAATTTCTTTTAAGTTCTCTTAGTGGTTTTTGCCAGGACATTTCAGTAATGAACTTGGCAAAACATTGTAATTATTAGAGATAATTCAATTAATATTAAGCTATATAAAACAAAATTGTATATGGATGTACCTTTTTTCTACCCAAAAAAAAAAAAAAAAATCAATGCCTGCTGAATCAGAAGCCTTGTGATGGAAATGGGTATACGCCATGCCAAACATAGGAAAAAGATAGCATCAAATTGCTCTAATGATTGAAATGACCCACTCCCACTCAAGTACTCTACCATTTCAAAATGCTAATACGATTGTGATTTTCCATTTCTTAGAAAGTTTTGGACTTATATACAAATACCTAGATTTAATAAATATATCTCGTGTTTCCGCTCATATTCCTTTTGATAATTGTCTTATTCAAATCTTTTCACTTTTTATAATAACCATACTTCGCATAATGAAAATGAAACATCATCCAATATAACATCAATCATTCACTATAAAAAATAAAAAATAAATTCTCGGAATCGATTTTTGTATTATATTACAATCAAACATTTCTATAACAACTTCGTTTGTTCCGATATTTTTTGGCTGCTATAGTGAAGTGATATTTATAGATGACATATATTATAACATATAACTGGTTGAGGAGCTACAAAAGCATGAGTGGCCAAAGGAGCGGGATATGATAATATAAAAATTAATTTTGAGAAAAATTTGACTTTTATAGAAAATGATTGTTATATAGGATGTTGTTATAGAGAAATCTGATTGTATAATATATGTCTTTTATAACAATACTTTACTATAGCAACAAAAAATTATCGAAACAATATTATTGGATTGTTGGTGCATGATTTAGCTACATTACTACGTATAATTGTCCATAGTAAATGGAACCAAAAATCTGCAAAGTAAGATATATATGTAATATGTTATGTTAGAATATAGCACTCAATGTTGTTAATATATATAAGTTAAATTTTATTCAAATGAAGTTTTGAATTCCTAGTTGAAGTAGGTTTCTGATTTTGAAATCAAATTTTAAAAAGAATGAACATGTTTGCTTTTTAGTTCGTCTCAAAGAGAATGAATTATTTTTAATTTTGAAAATAATTTAACTTTAATATTCTCCTTTTACCTTTAATGGATGGTTTATATCTACTCAAATATTTCTGGATTGTTTTAGATCACAAATTCAAAAAAAAATCTCATAAACATCTTATATATTCAATCAAATAAGTTCAAACAAATTAAAACGGAGGGAGTAATAAAATATTTCTTCTCTAGCGTGGACGTGCCAAATTAGAGTAGACGGCATTATTAGCATCTGTTTTTTTTTACATGAAAAGCATTTGGTTATATCTTTCTATAACGTAAATCTCGTACGTAGTAAAACGGTTAATTGAAAATTAAAATCTAAGACAATGAATGATTTGTCCAAACATGACAATAAGTACTATATAGTTATTTAATTCTAAAAAAATATCACGACTTAAAGGAATTCCAAGAAGAAAAGAAAGCTACTTTTGAAAACTAAATCGATCATAATAAATAAATTAAATTCTTTTTGAGTGGTTTGATAATGATCCATGATAGGGAATTTAAAGCACGTCCCTATTAAACATGCTGAGTGATGCATGAAAATACGTCATGAGTTTCTTATCGTAACAATCATTGGCTCCATTTCTTTTGTCTTCATTCTATCTAGAAGAAACTTGAATTCTAAACACATACGTAATTTTGCACAAGTGTTTTTAATTCCTAAAGCACAAAAATATAAAAGAGTAAAGGTATATTTGGTACAAAAAAAAAAAAGTTTTTGTCACGATCCGGATTTTTTCCCACCATCGGGTATCGTGATGGCGCCTACTAACGGAGCTAGGCCAGCCAAACATTAAACATACTCTAACCAATCGCAACAATATATTATACTCGAAAACAATTTAACAGAAAAAATCTTTTACCGGGGTTCTGGACCTCGGATTTCGACTCCGGGTACATGCCCGAGTCCCATATTTTTCTACGGACCTCCCGGGACCATCACATCACGGGTCCGGGTCCGTTTACCCAAAATGTTGACCAAAGTCAACTATATCAATATTAATATCATAATTCTTCAAATTTTTCACAGAATTCACATATTTTAACATAAAAACTTTTTGGCTTCGCGCCCGGACTGCGCACACAAATCGAGGTAACCACCAGCGAGGTTTTCAAGGCCTCGGAAGCGCAGAGAAAGGGAGAAATACGGCGATGACTCTTTGGGTCAGTCACATTTTCCCAGGAAGGTTGGGATTGGGAAATGTTTAAAGATAATTGAATATGAGAAATAAAAAAATATTTTCTAGAAAATATTTTCCGAAAAGAAAAGTTAGACCTTTAATTTGTTAAATGATTTAACTTATATAATCTGATAATGTTAATTTTATTTTTCTACTGTTAACAAATTATTAACATGTGATAACAATTTAATATTATTATTTTACAAATTTATTAATTAATAATATTTATCATAAAGACTTTATATTTAAACTTTACAAGTGATCTGATTTTATAATATTTTTTACGCGACCAGAGAATAATATTTGGTTAAACTTTAATTATAGAATTTTTTTTTTCTGTTATTCGTGTGTGTAACAATCAAATAAAATCAACCTCGTTTTTGTCAGTGAGATTGTTTCATTTTTAGGTTGTTGTTTGGCAAAGTAAAAGTTGGAATGAGAGAGTTCAACTTTAGAAGTACATTATACTTTAATTATTTGGAGAAAAAAGAAAAAGAAATAATGACGCCATATTTAAGCTTTTCCATAATGAAATTTGTGTAAGGTTGCTCTTTGCTTTTGTTTTTTTCCTTTTTGTTTTATGGGATTTTTCCAACTTTACATTTTGTGGTTTAGCTTTTTGGTCGTCACTCTCTTATCATGATAAATAAATACATATATTTCTTGGCTTTGAGTAAACCGCATAATATTTTTCCATGGAACAACTGGAGATATATGGAAATGTTGCCAAATTAAAGCTACACGCAAACAAACACTTGATACATTATGGCAACGTTGCATATTATTGTTTGTATTATCCTGGACTTTCAAATATGCCAAATGATTTGATGTCCAACTCATAACGCATTGACAATAACAACAATAATAATATACATAGTGAAATTTTATAAGTAAGGTTTGGAGAGTGTTGTATATGCGGACCTTAGCCTTGCCTTTATAAAAATAAAGCGGCTATTTCCTGTAAACTATCGGCTTAAGAAAAGCATAATCCCATCTATTATATTGTAACACATAGAGAAATAAAAAAATAAACAAACAAAGGCCAAAGAGAGAATTTTGTATCTAGGTATTGGAGATTTAAGTTAAATAATCTCGATAAAAAATATATTAACGAAAAGTCATTTCGATATATTTAACGGCAAAATCTTAAATTTAAAGAAGGCGTCAAATTAAAACTGTCTTTAGATCAAAAGTAAGAGCTTTTGTTTCAAAACGAGAATATATATATATATATATATATATATATATATATATTGAAACATGGAAAGTGAAAAAGAATATATATATTAACAGGCCGGTAGTTTATCATGCATAGCTAGTTAGTTCAACAACTTCTAATGTTTGTAGGGTTCATGAATTTAAAAGATTACCCATGATTAAAGTGGTCAAACACAAATTCTAACATGCGCCATGTGGCAAATATGGTATGTCTTAGACGACGACAACAATATATTCAATGTGATTTCACAAGTGAGCTTTGGAACGATAGTTTATATGTAAAATTTATCACTTAATTGTTTCCAAATAATATATCTTAGACACACTCTGAAACATTTTTGGTGTGTAAAGGATTCCCTAGAGTTATGTGTTAAAGGGAAAACTATGTATTCTGTCAAATACAAATTCAAATAAAAAAGTCATTAATTCTTCTACAGACAAACTCATGTTTCGGTGGATGGATTGTGATATTTATATCTCAAAAGGAATGCTAAAATAGCACTTAAGTATCGTGTATGACAACTCTTATGATAGAACCAAATATATACATGCAGCCAATTACGTATTTAAAATGGAACGAGAAAATGGAACTCAAAATGACTTGTGTTTGTCTTAAAGGTGCATATATAATTGCAGTTTACGATTGCATATGTAAGGTCTATAATTAACAACTTTATTGAATAGACCTGTGGTTCTTCTTTCCGTATATATGTGTGCGCTGCACGTGTATATCACGGGCAAGGTTTGAGAGAGATATTTTGATGAGTGATTCAATTGAACATTAGATATTCTCTCCCTTTTATTTAAACTACTAGTTGTACCCACGTGATGCGCGATAAATATTAAAAAAATATTAATTAAATTAAATTATGATTGGGCTTGTTTGATCCTATTAGACTATATTATTTTAATAAATTTAAATTGTCATCTTATTTGTCAATACGATATACTCAATAATAAAATCTCTATTAAATGAAAGATACTTATGTAGTCGGTGAATAACTTCTTTTGTTATATATTTTTCTTTATTACATATCTATTTTTTAGTATTATTACATTGTTAATACCAATTTTTAGTAGTATATTACTTTGTTTACTATTTTTGTTTATTCGCTTTTTTTTTCTTTAATATAAGAGAAGATATATAATTTATTACTATTGAAATATTTTTTTATTTTTAATTTTATTATGTTGTTCTTAATAATATTATCTAAATTTTAATAAATAAAATCTCTATCAAACTGAAGGGACTTATACAAGCAGCCAATGACTTTTTTATTTTGTATTTTTCTTTATTATATCATCCAATATTTAGTATTATTAGATTGCTAATAGAAATTTTTATTAGCATATTACTTTGTTTAATATTTTTTTCTTTTATTTTATTTTTGTAATATAATAGAAGATATATATTTTACTACTCTTGAAATAATTTTTATTTTAAATTTTAGTCTATTGTTCACAATAATATTGTCTGAATTTTAATGAACAAACTCTCGATTAAATTAAAAGGACTTAGGTAGTCATTGATTTTTTTTTTTATGTATTTATCTTTATTATATCACCCATGTATGAGTAGTTAATTTTAGGTAGTTAATTTCGTTGTTACATTATTTTTTGAATTTCCAAATTTGTTGGAGCTTTGTCCTAAAATTTGTCACTTTGTTAATTTTTTGATATTACATTTGGAATTATTACAATGTTTTGTTTCTCCTATTCTATATAAAAAGAATAGATATTATCTGAATTTTAATGAATAAAAATATTTATTAAATTAAAGAGTCTTATATAGTCATCAAATAATTTTTTTGTTATGTATTTCTGTTTATTATATTGTCCAATATTTAGTATAATTAAATTGTTAATAAAAATTATTAGCTTATTATTTGTTTAATATTTTTCTCTGCTACTTTATTTTTGTAATATAATAGAAGATATATATTTTATTATTCTTGAAATAATTTTTATTAAATTTTATTATAGTTTTCTCAATAATATTGTTTGAATTTGAATGACTAAATACACTTTTTATTTCAAAAAAGAAAAACGAAAATAATTTTAAAAAATGAAATACTAAAATTAACTAACCTAAACCAACCCTCACCCATGTTTGAGTAGTTAATTTGAATAGTTAATTTCTTTGTTGAGTTTTAATAATGTATGTTTTGTTATTAACTAATTGTACCATGTGGCTTTTTTATTGCTTTATTTTCGTTTTTTTATTTTAAATAATTTTAAAACACCAACTTGAAGCTACTCCCAAATTTGAATTGGTAATTTTTATTTTTTTTATTTTTTTATTTTAAAATTATTTTGAAACTCCAACTTGAAACTACTCCTTGATTTGAATGGGTACTTTTTTTTTTCTTCTTTTTTTCATTTTTTATTATAGCTAATTTTTTATTTTATTTTAAAATAAATTAAAACTCCAACTTGAAACTACTCTCACCCAATTTGAATGGGTAGTTATATATATATATATATATATATATATATATATATATATATATATATATATATATATATATATATATATATATAT
>MU665695.1:42366-59917 GCA_026770625.1 Nicotiana glauca
AAGAGTCTTAAATTTTCGTTCAGGGTGTACCTGGGGTATTTTAAGGAGGCATATCATGTATTGTGTTGATGGTATTTATGCGCAAATTCGTCTTTAAGATTTTTCAATAATTTGTGTTATTTAAAAATTATTAGACGTATTGATGCTTCATGTTGTACTTTGTCATTAATTTATTATGCATTCTAATTTACAAGAAATTACCTTAAACAAAAAAAAACAAAAACAAAAACTCGGACATAAAAAAGCCCGTTAGGGCCGCAAAGTCCACGAGCCCGGCCCGTTTAGCCCAGGACCATCTGGGCTTAGGCCCGTCACGGGCTGGTTCCACCCAGTAGGCCCACGAAGCCCGGGACCGCCAAGCCCGAGACCGCCCTAGCCCGGGACCGCCAGGCCCGGCCCGTTTGGCCCATTTAGGCCCGGGCCCGCCTAAAAGTGCAGCCTTAGGAAAGAAGTTATCTCAGGATTAATTATCCCGGGATTAGTTATTCCATCTTTCCATGAGCAATAAAAAACACTACAGTCCTAGGATTAGTATTATACTTCAGTTTTCTACCGACTA
The DNA here is from genome assembly GCA_026770625.1 of Nicotiana glauca. Taxonomy (NCBI): domain Eukaryota; kingdom Viridiplantae; phylum Streptophyta; class Magnoliopsida; order Solanales; family Solanaceae; genus Nicotiana; species Nicotiana glauca. Next base: position 42,926 of record MU665695.1, read on the forward strand.
AACATGAAATAAACTCTTCTTAAATTTAGTCTCGGAATTAATTATTCATTATCCCTCGCGTCACACCTCCTTTTTCTACCACTCCCGGAAGGGGTATAGAGGGGAGTTTTTCCAATTAAAGAGAAGATAGAAACGAGATTATTTTATTTAGAAATCAGAATCGCCATTTGGGATAGTTTATTGGTGTCCCAAGTCACCGGTTCAAATCCCGAATAAAGGAAAGATTGACTCTGTTTTACAGTATGCAAACACAAAAATCCGGGTAAGAAATTTTGTTAACCAGGGAGAAGGTATTAGGCATTCCCGGATTCCGTGGTTTTAGCACGGTTGCTCAACTGTTAATATTGGCCTATTTATTTGATTTTAAAACATCTTTGAAACCTATGTGCATTTTATTCCTTCTAAACCGCTTTTAATAATCCGATTGTTATACAATTAATTATTTAATTACGCATTGCGAATCATGTTACTGGAACCATACCCACGATCCACAACGTGTTTATTTATTTAACAAGATTAAATTAGGTCCAGATCACATATTTAGAAATTAAGCATCACAACTACGTCACGGGAACCATATCTGTAGCTATGGTTGTTTATTTAATTAGCGCGCCTAAAGAAAACTACGAAAGTTCAAGGCATTTTCTACATTAGTTAAGATGATAAGGGCCATAGATTATATGATTCAAATGTATGAATGGAACGCCTCAGTTTTGTTAAAGAAAAACTATTCAACTAAATAAACTACAAATATTCATATTTAAATGAATTTGAGATTAAGTATCACAACCACGCTATAGGAACCCTACCCATAGTTGTGATGATTTAATTACGTGCCTAAAGCAAGCTACGAGATTCAAGGAATTTTCTACACTAATTAAGATATCGATATGAGGACCATATACTAGGTGATTATATGGCACACCTCAATTTTCATTAAGTCAACCATAGTGATCCTAAAATTGCTTCAGCCACTGCAAGAAAAGCTTATACATTGCAGAAGATTTCCATCCGAGATAAAGAGACAACTGAAGAAATCATAGATGATAGGACTATAGAATGCATGTCTACAGGGGGAAGTTTGCATAAGGAGATTCAAATGGACAAGGAAGTTCTAATTCCCAGTAGCTACATTTGCAACAAAATTAGAGCCTTCAAAGAGACATCCATTATAGATAAAGAATGTCTCAATCAGATACAAAGTGCTGCCAAGGAATTTGAAAGAACAGACAGAAATAGAGGGATTTTCCACAAAAAAAAATAGTCAGCAAATGGTAGAGACCCACAGTGATCTTTAAAGTCAATTAAAAGAACATGAAAGCAATGTAAAATCCAACTAAACAATCAATAAAACCAAAAATCCAACGAATACACATCTGAACAGGTCAAGAACCAGAATCAATAACAACAAAGCCAAATATGAATCAAAGCCATTAGAAGGAACTGTTTAGGTATTCTAGATCTCAATTCGTGTCAAACTCCTAGGTTCATTCTTAAATTGAATTCAAAATTCCAGGACATAGGGACAACTTGAATTGGCGAGTCAAGACAATTGAAATGGCACTCAAGCACACAAAGAATGTTGAACAAGACAGCTGGATCATGGCAATTTCAACAGAACTTAACGCGACTTTGTACCTAAAGTATAATGCTTATCATAATGGACACAAATGCAAAATGATTTCAAAGAAAACGAATCCACACTATTACACAAGCTTCATATGATATTCTGTTTAAGGAGTTCAGTGACAGAATTTATATGCTAAAAAAATATGAACACCCACTGATCCTTTCAACATGGTGAGCCTCAAAGAGCAAATATTATCAAAGGGGAAATTCAGCAGCTTCAAACCAGCAAAACATGCGAAAATGGTCATGAAATCAGGGAAAGGGGAAAACTCTTCAGTGATTAATGTCGAACATATTGAGACCAAGACAGAAGATACGAGCAGATTACCTTGAATATCAAAGCATGTCATATGCAACAGAAGAAACACAAGAAAAGCTCATCTTATGAAGCGATCGTTCCTTAACAACATGACAAAGAAATTCTTACCAGTAAAACTTTGAAAAACCAACTATTCAAATAAAAAGGGTGGTTCTAGTTTAAAACGTCTAGTAGATGAGGAAGATTTAACAAGAACAAATCATTTAGAGTTCAGAAAACAAACATCACGAGAATAAGCGTCATAGATTTATGCTCGCTTAAAAATCACAAAAAAACTGAACATATCCTTCATTTGAAAGCGATGAAATTTTGACTCAAAACATACTTTGACCCCATAATAACATTTACAGCATACAAGGGATAGAAGACAACCACTCAAATTAGTTCTTATTGACAGAACATGCTCGGCACATCAAACCAGTGAGAAAGGATTCATCGGCAAAATAACATATCAAATATCATTTTCAAATACGAATCGGGACTAAATGATGAACCCTAGCTTGACCCATTCATGAAATTTGATCACAGAACAAAATCAAACCATTCTAGAGACAGAATCCCATAGCTCAAGAACACCTTAAAAACAGAGTTACACAGGAGAAGAGATCAAACTTAAAATTACAAACTTCCTTTAATAATTGTAGAATCAAACATTACACCTTTTGACTCCAAAATCATAGCGAGGTTCAGCAGCAAATCAGCAGGACAACAGTAGAAAATGAAGTCAACGAACTTGAACCCCACGAACAATCAATAGACCTCAGTTCATTTCCATGTCTTTAGAACCCAAAGTCAGATTGAAAATTCTAAAAAAATTGTGTATTTTTTTCTTCGAACTCTTAAAAGAAACTTTTAGAGAAGAAAAAAAATGAAAAAGAAAGAAAAATCCTTCAACCTTTGTTCTAAAATTTTTAACCGAAAATTCCTTTCTCTCCATCTCCTAAAATTCCAAAAAATTCTTTGTCCTTTAAAAATCGGATGAGGTCCTTTTGAAAATGAGCACCTTATGAATGTGAGGCTCGGATTGAGTGAAATCGATCCAACGTCTCTCACTCATCCAACGGTCGTCCTCCAGAACCTTCCAATCGCGTGATATAGCTCGAAAACGGGCGAGTGAGGGAGAGAATCTTTTTGGTGTCAGAAAACGTTACAATATGTGACAAAGGGAGAGAAGGGGGGAGCGCATGGGGTGAGTTTATGTGAAACTCGCCTGAGTTTCAAGCGAGTTAGGGCCTGGTTACGAATGAGGGAGATGGGTGAATAGTGCAATATCGTTTTTGTCTTCTTATGTTTAGGGTTTAATTTGGGGAAAATTTATAAGTTATTTATATATTAATGGGGAATGGGGCAGGCCAGTGGGAACAGGTGATGGACCGGGCAGGTAAGTGTTTAGGGATTGGGCCCAGGATTTGGGGCTGCCGATTTTTGGGCAATTGGGTTTTAAAAAAAAAAACAAAAAATGATTCAGGCCCAAAATTTCGAATTAAAAATGGCCTAACTTATTTTTCTTTCTTTCTTTTCCTTTTGATTTTAAATCTTACTCAAATTAATTAAACACTAATTTAATTTTAAATTATAAAATTAAGCTGATTATCTAACTATAATATTTATAAAAATTAGTTGCTCCTAGATTAAAAGAGAAAATTACTAATCTAAACTTAAAAAGCTAAAAATATAAAAGTGAACCAATTTTGTGATTTTTATTTTTTAATAAAGCGACTAACTAATTAATTAATCCTAAAAACATAGAAATAGAATCTAAATGCAATGCATGGTATTTTTTTATTTTTTTTTGTATTTTTGATGATTTTAATAAAAGTAAACATGCACAAAGAATGCAAACACTTAACACAAATTCCTACAAAAATCCTATAAACTGGCAAATATTTGAGAAAACTTTATTTCCTTAATTTGTAGGGCTATTTCACATAGCGCAAAAATCACGTGTTCACCTGCCCATCTTTGCTCGGAAACACGAAGAGTTTTCGAGCAAAGATAAAGTGAGTGGATACGAGCGATTTTTGCCCGTTTGAATACTCCATGGGAAGCATTTTTGAAAGATCTGACCGAACCTTGCTTCTGAGATTGCCTACATATCCTTGGCTATAAAGGAATCAGGTCAGTGTAGTTCGAAAAGTTTTGGTAGCTGGGACTACCGAGAAGATCTGACCGAACCTTGCTCGCTGAACTCCTTATTACACCGAGACAAAATAAAAAGAAGCTAGGCTAAACTATGATTTATGAATTACAAGAATCCTATCTACCATCTTCAAACTTGATCTTGCTGCATCTACAGTTCTATTGTGCTCTTGAACTGTCGACCTGTACTCTCGAGACGAATTTCTGTTGTTGCTAACGAAAATCAAATTCTGAGATGGGTTCCCTTGTTTTCCAGGTGGGTGCCTGATTGCCGACACTTGAACTGCATTCCCTTGTTCTCCAGGTGGGCGCCTGATTGCCAAAACTTGAACTGTATTCTTTTGTTCTCTAGGTGGGCTCATGATTACGAAAACTTGAACTGTATTTCCTTGTTCTCCAGGTGGGCGCCTGATTACCAAAAACTTGAACAGTGTTTCCTTGTTCTCCAGGTGGGCGCCTGATTACCAAAAACTTGAACAATATTCGCTCGTTCACCAGGTGGGTGCCTGATTGCCAAAACTTGAACTGTATTCCCTTGTTCTCCAGGTGAGCGCATGATTACCAAAAACTTGAATTGTATTTCCTTGTTCTCCATGTGGGTTCCTGATTGGCAAAACTTGAACTGTATTCCCTTGTTCTCCAGGTAGGCGCCTGATTGCCAAAACTTGAACTGTATTCCCTTGTTCTCCAGGTGAGCGCCTGATTGCCAAAAACTTGAATTGTATTCCCTTGTTCTCCAGGTGGGCATCTGATTGCCAAAAACTTGAATTGTATTCCCTTGTTCTCTAGGTGGGTGCCTGATATTTCAACAAAATAGATAAAATAAAAGAAACTTTTCTGCCCCACTTTGGTATCTGGGCGCATCTGTGAATGTTAATCGAATCATGTTACCCAAGATCTCTAAGAATTTAAAACCTAAATCCCATTATCCATGAGGGTCCTGAAAATTTCAAATTAAATTTTATCATAAGAGTAAAAACTTTAAAGCTAAATTATGTTTCCTAAAGGTAGAACTTACGCTAAATTTTGTTATCTATGAAGGTCTTGACATTTAACTAAGCCTCATTATCCAGAATGGTCTTAAAACCCTTTAAAAATTGAATCCCATTATCCAGGAGGGCCCTAAAAATTTAAAACTACATCCCATTATCCAGGAGGGTCCTAAAGATTTACGGTTTAACCTGTCCGGTGCATGCTTTCCCCTCGGAGATTCCTCCGAAATAAACAAAATTTCATGCCCCTATTTTTATCAAAGAAAATTTTATCAGTTTGAAAATGTGGTGGTTAGTTTGCGACATTCTTTACTGAAGGTGGCCCTTTCACTGTCGTGCTTTGTTTTGACCGGCTGCCTTGAACTGGCCAAGAATTGTTTGACTTTTTGACTGAATTTCAACCAACAGGAACCTGAATGACCCCAGTGACCCTCACTCAACCCGTTGTTTTACATTTATGTCATTACAATTTGAACGTCTGTATCTTCCACAAAATTCAGAAACCACTCGGCCGCTTGAAATTTCATTAACACCTTATTTTTCACTTTGCATCATGCTATTTCTGGTATGCTTTTGCTGCACTTTGCTTTGTGCAATTTGGAAGTTGGTAATAAGCTTTGAAATCCTTTCTTTCTTTCTTTCTTAAACAAGGGTTACATGGGAAAAATCTTAGAGAAATGAACCCAAAATAAATGAAATGCAATAACTTCGAAAGTTAGAAATAAAGAAGAAGACTTGAAACAGGATGACTGTTTGAGGGGGAGAAGGAAGGATACTTATCTGAGTGAGGCAGCTGGCACCAATGGTCATGACATGCATTTCGGATTAATCAGCCTAATCTGTTCGACCAAACACCTCTCAGTTGTCATACTTTATGCTCCAAGATCTCCATAACCTAATCTCTTCGCCTAGTCACTGACCTTGTTCGACTTGCGGTGCCCTGAAGAGTTTTCACCAACAAACCTCTCTCATTTGTTCATCTCTCACCTTACTGTCGCCTTACGGTGCCCGTGAAGGTTTTCACCAATAAGACTTTCTCATTTTGGTTTCTCTCATCTTTCCATCGTCCTATGGTGCCCTTGGGGGTTTTCGCCAATAGGACTCTCTTATTTATTCATTTTCCCTTGTGTAGCACGGAGTGTTGCCACTGATGCGACTCATACCTCTATCTCGCTTGACTTGGAACTATCCAATATTAGTCAGAAGGTCTTTTTTTGGACCGTAACGTGGACTTTTGGATGGGGTTAGAAAGAAAGGATGAAGGCTCAAAACAACTTGAATGGGTTCACCGTTACAACTTTTTGGAATCAGATCTTTTACAAAATCACAACTTCTGCCCCAGTTCTTTGCCTGAGGACTTTTGAATTCTTATTTTGATGGGAACGAACCGTGAGGCTGCCTGCATATCCTTAAAAAGAATCAGGTCGAACGTAGTTCATGTCGAACGTAGTTCATGTCATAGGAATTGCTTTATTTTTGTTACTTTTCTCTTTTTCTTTCTCTCTTTTCTTTTTCTTTTTTGTTCTTTTCCATTTTTCCTCTTTATATTTTTCTCTTCTTTTTTCCTCTTTACTTTTCTCTTTATCTTTTTCTCTTCTGAACTTTGCTACTGATTCCAAAAGAGGGGCGATGAAAGAAAATGATAAGGCTCAAAAGGGGTAACAAAGGGTAAAATATTTAGATAGCAGAGTGAAATTCCTTCGTCATTCCAATCTTCAAAACATGCCAAGTACAAACAGTATAATTTAAACTAAAGAAATCATACATAATATCTTTTGACTGCATCGGAATTAATATCCATATCTACATATTTGCCTTCTATATCTGTTAAATACAAAGCACCATTGGAGAACACTCTTGTTACCACGAATGGCCCCTACCAGTTTGGGCCGAACTTGCCTTTCGCTTCAGCCTGATGTGGAAGGATGCATTTTAGTACTTGCTGACCCACTTCAAATTTCTAGGGACGCACCTTTTTGTTGTATGCTTCTTTGGTACAACTGGCCATGACACACTATTGCCAGTCTTTCCTCGTCAATCAGACTTAATTTCTCCAAACGGGTTTTGACCCACTCATTATCCTCAATTTCAGCTTCAGCAACAATTCGAAGGGATGGAATTTCGACTTCCATTGGTATCACTGCTTCTGTACGATATACCAATAAATAAGGAGTTGCACCTACTGAAGTGCGAATAGTAGTGCAATAACCTAGCAAAGCAAAAGGAAACTTCTCATGCCATTGCCTGGAACCTTGCACCATTTTTCGAAGTATCTTCTTTATGTTCTTGTTGGCCGCCTCGACAACTCCATTTGCCTTGGGGCTATACGGAATGGAATTCTGATGAGTAATATTGAACTGTTGGCATACTTCTTTTATCAAACAACTGTTAAGATAGCACAATTGTCTGTGATGATTACCTTTGTGATTCTAAACCGACAAATGATATTTGAATGAACAAAATCGACCACTGCCTTCTTGGTCACAGATTTGAAAGTTTTAGCTTCAACCCACTTAATGAAATAGTCAATGGCCACCAGAATGAACCTGTGCCTGTTTGATGTCGCGGGCTCAATTGGTCCAATAACATCCATGCCCCAAGAAACAAAGGGCCACAGTGCGAACATTGTATGCAACTCAGATGGTGGAGAATGAATCAAGCCTCCGTGTACTTGGCATTGATGACACTTGCGCACAAAGCTGATATAATCTCATTCCATGGTGAGCCAATAATACCCTGCTCTAAGAATCTTCTTTACCAGAACATACCGACTCATATGCGGCCCGCAAACTCCAGAATGTACCTCGGCCATGATAGTCGTGGATTGCTTAGCATCGATACATCTCAACAGCCCAAGATCCAGAGTCCTTTTGTACAAAATTCCCCCGCTCAAGAAAAATCCACTAGCCAAACGTCGAATTGTTCTTTTTTGATCCCTTGTGGCTTGCGATGGATATACCCCTATCCAGATGTACTCCCTGATATCATGGAACCACGGTCCATCGTGAAGTTCTTCCTCAACCACGTTACAGTAGGCATGCTGATCACGAACTTGAATATGTTGAGGGTCAACATAAGCTTTGTCCGGGTGATGCAACATTGATGATAAGGTAGCCAAAGCATCGGTGACCTCATTATGGATCCTTGGAATATGCCTGAATTCTATTGATCTAAACCGTTGGCAAAGATTATACAAACATTGTCGATACTGTATGAGCTTTAAATCCCGAGTCTCCCATTCTCCTTGAATCTGGTGCACCAAAAGATCCGAGCCAACCAAGACCAAGACTTCCTGAACTCCCATATCTATAGCTAACCTCAATCCAAAAATACATGCCTTGTACTCGGCCATATTGTTGGTACAATAGAAATGAAGCTGGGACGTAACAGGGTAGTGATGCCGGGTTTCAAAAATAAGCACGGCCCCTATTCCAACACCTTTCATGTTAGCGGCTCTATAAAAGAAAAGCTTCTAACTTGGGTTTTCCACCTGATCCACCTCGTCAATATGCATCACCTCTTCATCGAGAAAATACATTCTCAATGGTTCATATTCTTCATCCACTGAATTCTCGGCCAATGCTTGGGCCTTCATCATGGTCCGAGTCACACAAATGATGTCAAACTCCGTGAGCAAAATCTACCACTTTTCAAGTCTTCCTATGGGCATAGGCTTCTGAAAGATATACTTTAGAGGATCCAGGCGAGAAATGGGGTAAGTACTGTATGACGACAGATAATGCTTCAACTTTTGTGCCACCCAAGTCAGGGCACAACATGTCCTTTCAAGGGGAGTATACTTAACCACATATGATGTGAACTTCTTGCTGAGATAATAGATGGCTTGCTCCTTTCTTCCAGTGATGTCATGTTGACCAAGTACCCAACCGAACGAATTGTCTAGGACTGTCAAATAAAGAATTAAAGGCCTCCCGGTTTCTGGCAGGACCAACACATGTGGGTTTGACAAGTACCCCTTGATCTTATCAAATGCCTCCTGGCACTCATCAGTCCATTGGACCGCAACATCCTTCTTCAGCAACTTAAAGATGGGCTCACAAGTTGTCATCAGTTGAGCAATAAACCTGCTGATGTAGTTCAATTGCCCGAGCAAACTTATCACCTCAGTCTTGTTCCTTGGAGATGGCAATTCTTGGATAGCTTTGATCTTTGACCGGTCCAATTCAATGCCTCGACGACTAACTATGAATCCCAACAATTTTCCATGTGGAACACCAAATGCACACTTGGCAGGGTTGAGCTTAAGATTGTACCTGCAGAGTCTCTGGAAAAACTTCCTCGAATCTCTAACATGGTCGGCATATTGCTTTGACTTTATGATCACGTCATCCACATAAACCTCAATCTCATTGTGTATCATGTCATTGAATACAGAAGTCATTGCCCTCATGTAAGTTGCCCTAGCATTTTTCAAATCAAATGGCATTACTCGGTAGTAATAAGTTCCCCATGGTGTGATGAATGTTGTCTTTTCTGCATCCTCCTCATCCATCAAAATTTGGTGGTATCCCGCATAGCAATCCACAAAAAATCCGATCTCGTGTTTGGCACAATTGTCAATCAAAATGTGGATATTTGGCAATGGAAAATTATCCTTTGGACTTGCTTTGTTGAGATCACGGTAATCAACGCACACCCTGGTCTTGTCATCTTTCTTCGGCACTGGCACAACATTAGCTAACCAAGTGCGGTATCACGTGACTCGAATGACCTTTGTGCCAAGCTGCTTTGTGATTTCCTCCTTGATCTTCACGCTCATGTCAGTCTTGAACTTTCTCAACTTTTGCTTGATGGGAGGGAATGTCGGTTCAGTGGTCAATTTGTGAACTATCAAGTCAGTACTTAGACCTGGCATGTTGTCGTATGACCACGCAAAAATGTCTTTATATTCAAACAGTGCTTTGATTATTTCCCCCTGATTTGCGGTTCCAAATGTATACTTATCTTGGTTTCCCTGATGTTGTCTGGATCCCCTAAATTGATTGCTTCAGTTTCATTCAAATTTGGCTTGGGTTTCTCTTCAAAGTGACGCAGCTCTTCACTGATTTCATCAAACGCTTCCTCTTTATCATATTCAATTTCATCATCACACTCTATTTTTTTGGATTATTATTTCAGTGTTAGATTGGCTTTTAAGACTTGGCTAAAGATTCCTCATGCATGTCATGTCATTGAAACCAGCATAAAAGAACTGTACAAATAAAGAAAAGAAAATGACACTATCAGGAGTAATGGAAAAAGGAAATTGCATTTCATTAAAATTAAAGGATAGAAGGGTTTGTACATCAACAGACTAAAAATAAAATCTGAATTACAATCCTGGAATAATCCAGACAAACTGAAAGGAAAACAATGCAAACTACCAAAACTCCTTTCGGGTAGTGAGAGAAGTGGCATCCCAATTGATATTCTTCACTTTTGGCCCAACAAACTGCACATCCACTTTGCTGGAACTTCCCCAGTTCCTACCATGTTCACTTCATCAAATAGACTCTGGAACCTATTTACCAATTCCTCATCAAAATCAACCACATGCCTTGGAACTGTTGTCACTGGCCGCTTCACAACCCCTGTCTTGATGAAAGACCTGGAGAGATGTGGGACTGGCTTAGGGAGCGACCATGCCTTTTTTCAGCTTTCGAGCCTTCTTCACATAATCCCCTATAGGCTTGAACCCCATACCAAATATGCCTAGATTTTCACGTAAGGATACTGGCTGCACGATACCTTGTAGAGATACACCCAGACCCTTGCTCGGCATGAAACCATTTTTCAACATCTCTGTTGTTACCATGATAATTGCAGTAGCTAACTTTGGACCCAGGATGTATTCCCCTTTCGAAACCTTATCAATTGACACTGCTTTGGACACTCGATAGACCCACGACCCCTTATCCTCTTCAGCTTCAATAAGTGGGGCTGAGGTATCATTGAAAGTGTATAAATTCTCATTGCCATGTACCACGATTTCTTGTCTATCCCATTCGAACTTCACCCATCTGGTGTAAAGAGGGCGGAACTGCCTTGGCAACATGTATCCAAGGCCTACCCAACAACAAATTGTAAGAAACAGCCACATCTCGTACCTGGAACTCCATGATGAATTCGACTGGTCCTATTGGTAACTCAAGCATAATGTCTTCAATAGAGTCTTTTCCCCCTCCGTAAAAACCTCAAAAGCATATGTTGTTCTTGTGAATCCTCTCATCATCAACTTTTAACTTGTTCAGAGTAGAGAGAGGGCAAATGTCCGTACTGGAACCATTGTCAATTAACACCCTTATGACCATAAATCCTTTGCATTTCACTGTGAGATAGATGGCTCGATTGTGTTCTGTACCCTCCAGAGGCAAATCGTCATTAGAGAATGTGATCCGGTTAGACTCAAATATGTTATTGCAATCTTCTCCAGATGGTTCATAGTGATTTTGTCGGGGACGTGAGCTTCATTCTGAATCTTCGTCGATGCCCAGCGATGCTCATCTAAATGGATCAACAATGATAATAGGGAAATCTGAGCAGAGTCTTTCTCAACTGTTCTATGATGGAGTAATCTTGTGCCTTCATTTTTCTTAAAAACTCCCCTGCTTCTTCTTCAGTGATCGGTTTCTTCACTAGAACTGGATTGTCTCTAAGTATTTTAGCTTTCGTTAACTCTTCCGAGGCAAAGCATCTCCCCGAACGAGTTAATCCCTGGGCCTCGTTAACTTCATCTTTCACTTTATTTCCCTTATAGGTCACTATCACTCGCTCATAGTTCCATGGGATAGTCTTGGTATTAGCTACCGATAGTTGGTTTATAGGTTTGATAATGATAGGGTCCGTGCGAGCACCCTCTATAATTATGACCAGTTTACTTGCGACCCCCAGCACGATCACTTTTGAATTTTCTTGCTTTGCTACAACATCACTTGGGGACCTCTTTTTAACTACCACAACTGGCTTATCATTTGGCATGCTCAACTTGTCCGATGATCCTTCAGCTATCAAAGAGGTTGCTTTTGTGACAATCGGGTCCTTGACCAACTTACTTTCACTAGACCGGATTATCATGACAAATTGTGAAGGATTCTTGGGCTTCCCATCTTTGTGCACTATCTCAATCATGCGCGTTTCAGCATGGGCCGACAATTGATTCTGATTGATGTTGGGTGCTTCTGGGCTCTGGACCACAATCTGGTTCATATCAATGAGCTCTTGGATTGCGTTCTTCAAGTTCCAATACTTTTCTGTGTCATGCACTGGAGTATCAGAACAGTACGCACATATGAGAGAATAATCTAGGTTTTTTGGAGGGGGTTTGGTAGTTTTGACTCAATTGGGCTCAGAATATCCAACTGCCTCAACCTTTGAAATAGGCTGGTATAAGATTCCCCAAGTGGGATGAAAGTTTTCTTCCGCTACAACCTTTCATTCCTGAATTCTGGCTTGGAATTTGGACCAGTGGGGTTTTGGTATGTTTGTGGTGGTGGATAAGGGTTTCGTGGAATTGATGCACGCTATTGCGGGTGAGGAATGGGTTGAGCATATGATTGTGCATGATGGACATGATATTAGGGTGTCCTGAATGAGTATTGAGCCTCTGGTGGTGCAAAGTAGTGCTGGGGTGGACTATATAGAGTTGGAGTATAGGTTTGAAGCTGGGGTGGAGGTTGGGTGTAGAGGGTAGGAGAATCCCCTGGTCCGTGCCATGATCCTGAAATAACCATAGCGACATCCTCTTTCTTCTTTTTCCCAAACACGCCTCCGGTGCCAATTCTGGATTGCTTGCATAGTTGCTTTGATGGCAGAGTAGCTCATGATCTAGCTTGATTTGAGCCTTTCCTCTACCATTCCTCCCATTTTTACTACTTCATTGAAAGACTTACCTATGGCCGAGATCAGATGACCAAAGTAAATAGGCTCCAAGGCCTGAAGAAAGTATTCCACCATTTCGTTCTCCTCCATTGGAGGGTTAACCCTCATTGCCTGTTCTCTCCAACGAAAACCGTATTCCCTGAAACTTTCACTAGGCTTCTTCTCAATCTTAGTCAAAGAAAAACGATCTGGAACAATATCGATGTTGTATTGGAAATGACGAGCGAATTATTGGGCCAAATCATCCTAGGTATACCATCTGCTGTGATCCTGATGAGTGTACCACTTCCAATGCTGCGCCACTCAGACTCTGGCTAAAGTATGTCATTAACAACTCATCTTTCCCACCGGCTCCTCTCATTTTACTGCAGAATCCCCTTAAGTGGGCCACGGGGTCTCCATGCCCGTCATACAAATTAAATTTGGGAATTTTGAACCTAACAGGTAGTTGTACGTCAGGGAACAAACACAGATTTTTGTAGGCTACACTTACTTGACCTCCCAACCCTTGCATGTTTCTGAGCAATTGTTCTAAGCTTCTCACCTTCCTAAACATCTCTTCCTGTTCCGGATTTTTAGGTGGTTTCTCAGACTTAACAGGGAGGTCGAAACAAGGAGTGTAGGAGTAATGATCCGTGGCCCTGAATGTAGGCTCTAGGGGATAATACTGATTATCTTGGGTCTGGAATAATGTCTCACTGGAAGATCGATGGAGTGTAGCTGGTGGAGGTGCTACGAAAGCATGGGTAGCTGGTAGAGGGGGTATAAGGTTGTTTTGGCTGGTAGAGCTTGTATGGTTTGGGAAGTGGTGCCATGATAGTTGTGGTTAGGGGTGAAGCCTGGGGCATGTTGTGGGGATGAATCAACAGTGGGAGGTTCTTGGGATTGAACTAGTGGTGGGATGAAAGCAGGGTTGGCGGGAGATGCCCTTTCATACATGCATGGTACATTTCGTCCATCTGGTGTTTCAACTTATGTAACTCCTCTTTTAGACCCGATTCAGTTTCCTCCATCTCCCTCGGTGGATCAATAAAGCTTGCATCCAATTCTTGGCCAGTCATTATCAACTTGTTTTATAACTAGTGTTGTACGGGTGAGTTTCCAGAATGACACACCAACTAACCACCTTCCTGTTCTCAGTGACAATAACGAACTTGTCAGAGTTAAAGATTTAACAGATAGGCCACCACACATTTGGGATGCAATGCACCTAGACAGTCAGCGCTTCTATCGTGTATTTAAACGGATGCATGCTTCATCCCATCTTTTAAATAACTCTTCGCATTTTGCGCTTTCTCTCTTATTTTTTCTATTTTTTTCTTTTCCATTTTATGGTTTGATTGAATCCTATAGGGATTGTCTACGTATCATGGCACCGCATGAATCAGGTCATTACGTAGTTCAGGGGATAAGTGCAAAATAAAAGAAAGATAAATTTTTTTGGGTTTTCAAATTTTCATAAAATAAAATTCAAAAAAAATCCTGATTACAACGACTTCTCCTACAGAATTAAATATAAAAACTAACAGACTCGAAAGGTGGACTAACAGACTCCAAAAGAAAAATAAAAATACAGACTCGAAAGTGGACTAACGAACTCCAACAAAAACTGAAAATACAGACTCGAACAATAAAATCAGAAATACATGAGTGCCTCAACTACTGCTCCAGGGGCCCGCGGGACATCAATCGGTCTCGCCGCGGGCCTAAGCGCCATTTCTTCTTGGAGCGAAATAGGTCATCCATGATCTGTCGGACAAAAATCGTAACGTAAGCGAAGAACATAGACTTGGTCATGTCTTCACATCCATTGCACTTCATCACAATGTAGTCCGCAATCCTCCTATCCCTTTCCCTGATAATACCCTTCTCTTGTAGCAATCGTCCGATCTGCTGAGATCTGGCCCCCAAAACTTGTTCAGCTGTATGATTTTCTATTGAAGCTGCTGCAGATCTTTTTCTAGCTTCAACATCAGGGCATAGCTGTGTTCTCTTTCTGCTTTGAAATATCTTCCTGCTTGGTCATTTCGTTCTCAAAGAAGGTGATCTTTTTCTTCAACCCCATGATTCCATTATCATATTTCCTTTTAACTGTTGAACAACGCATGCTCGTTCCTCCGCATTCTTAGCCAATTTTGTTCGAGCCTTTGCGAGTTCGCCCACGGTCTTTTTAAGATCAAAATCACATTCACCCATTTTCCGCCTAAGGTTATCTTTAAGTCTTTCGTCCTTTGCACTTCTGGCGGGGTTCTCGACTGCTATTTTCATTTCCTGAATTTGGACTTGGAGGACGTCATTTTCTTTGGCTAACCTTTTCTTTTCACCCTCATCCATGGCGTCTTGTAAACCATTCTCAAATTGAAGATCCCTGACTTGTTTTTCCAACTTGCCTATTGTGGCCATGTACTCATTCTCCTTAGTCAACCAGGCCCACTGTTCTTGCGAAGCTTCAACAAATTCTTGGATATGGGGCCTTTTGTTTGGTCTTTCAGGTTCGGCCCTTGCAGTGTTCTTCTTTCTATACCAAGCAAGATATGCAGGTGAGACCTCTCCTTTAAACAAGTCACGCACTTGGGTGTTCGTTGTCAAATACTAGCACTCGTTCCAAATATGACGAACTGTTTCTTAATGATATTGGCCATCAGAGCTGACCTCGACTGCATAAACACTAAGATATTCATCCGGGTGCACCACCTGAAATCTTCCCAACTGTCTAATCACCCGGTATGGAGCATAAGGGTGAATGCCTCGAAGGCCCATTAGGAGGAAGTAAAGACCAGTGGCAGGCATATACACGATTTCTTCAATAGGAAGCCAACCCAGTGTCCACTCTATTTTCCCTGCAGTTATGGAGAGAAGGCGGGATACCCAATCTCCAAAACCTTCTGGCAGTTTGAACCTTGAGATCCTTGTGTCGAACTCTTCAATGCAACTTTTTCTCGTAGATCCATAATTCATATATTAAGGGAGGTGACACAGATGCTCAATCATCCACATTTATAGTAAAAAATTACATCCCTCAAAAAAATCTACCCCAGCTTTACAAGCCGTGAGAGCTCGGTATATCTTAGACACTATCATAGGGGCGAGGGTGCTCTTGGCGTGGGTAATCAAAACATTGACTACTCCAGCTACCCACAGATCAATATTCCCAATCTTCCGAGGAAACACCACGAGACCTAAGAAAGCTATCATGAAAGCGAAGCGCCTATGCTCATCCCATTTCGATTGGCTCCCTTTACTACAAATCCCACTTTCCGAGTTGTCAAATCCTCCTACATGCCCGTACATCTGGTATATGAAGCGTAGAGTGGAAAAACCAACCGCCAAATTTGCATACTGGACCCCCTTGCTTATTTTAGCAAATCCAGGAACTTATGAAGGGTAATGGCCCTTGGAGCGACTAGGTACTTATGCCTTAGACCTTCAGTACTTCCCACATAACCCGCTATCTCTTCCAATGTGGGTGTGAGTTCGAAATTTGAGAAATTAGGACGTTGTGAGCTGGGTCTCAAAATGTTTCAAGTTCCCTTATTATGTCTCCTCTAGGCCTGATCCTCAGCAATCCGGTTAGCCCTCCCAAATAAAGGTTGGCCACATCTCGTCCTTCTTTACCCAAATCTTCCCACCACATGAGTAGATCCAACAGAATTTTGGACATGACCTTCATTGGTAAATTTTGACTCGTACTCATTCTGCATATTTAGATTAAAACGATTGGTTTAAAGACAAAGTGAATCTTATTTGAAAACTGACAAAAGGCTTATTTTTGCAAAAATAAAATAAATCAGGGCTACCTTTGCGAATACGGCCTTTCATTACTTTGTAATGGAAGTTCTTAGGGTTGTGTTCGCTAATGGCCAAAATTAACAAAGAAACTGTCGGTGGCTATTTTTGCAAAGTCGCCTTCCGGCATCCCGCTGGGACATTCGGCTATTTAGACAAAACGGCATCACCCACTTATTTATGACAAGAATGACGACACTTCATATTTTTTTTTCAAAATTTTTCAAAAAGACCAACCTAATGCATTTT